>BMAO01018832.1:0-34132 GCA_019973975.1 Trichonephila clavata | reverse complement strand
TGCAACTTCGACACTAATTAATCAGAATTATTTATTAATTAAAAAAAATTATTAACATCTACTGTCATCCACTACAAATTTGAAAAAATATGTCTGAACTTGAATGGTATTTTATTAACCATTGAGAATATGAAAAAGATTATATATATATATATATATATATTAAATCCCGTGCCACAGTATTTGTCCGCGATGAACTCCGAAACTACTCAACCGATTTTATTATAATTTTGATATTGTCAGTTTGCTATTGGATAGTTTTTACTTCAATAAATGACATCACAAAACTTTTATTCCCGGAAAGGAGAAGAATCTGGGAAACGGGAAAACTTACATAGTATTACAAAAAGGCTACGGATGTTTTAGACCAAATGCACGAAAAGTAAATATCTGGCACATTTCGGGGCATGGAATTCGAATTTTGAATAGGTTTCCAATAATACTTGTAACTTTTCTGGATAATGCCTGTCGACCGTATTTTAGACATACCACGACAGAGCCTTGGTTGACAGAGCCCACCTTATAAAAGCCTTGGACTATTAAAACTTGGTTCCTGGCGTATTTCAAAAAGGGCAATCTGAATCTGATATCCTATCTGAGAAATTACCGTAACTTTAACGGATAATTCCGGACGACCGTCTATTATGCGAACCATGGTAGGGTTTATCCTAAAACTCTTGAGAAGAAGACATGTGTATCTGGTGTATTCCAAGATGGCAAACGAGAATCTAAAATTTAATTTTTAGAATTTGCCATATTTATGCCAGATAATGCTGGACGACCGTCTATTACGCGAACCGTAGCAGGAGCTTACCCTAAAAGGTTTAGACAAGAAAATGTGCGTTTCTGGCATGTTTTGGATGGTTAACTGGCATCTGAAATCAAAATTCAAAAAATTTCTTTAATTTGCCGGATTATGCCGGACGACCTAAATGCGCTCTTCCAAGGAGTGAACTTGCTTGCTCGGGTGTCGAAAGCAGTCTCTGGTTGCAACTAGGGTGGGAAACGAGAATCTGATATCAGATTTCAGAAACTCTCGTAAATTTGCCGGATATTGTAGGAATTAGGTCTAAAAGCTTTGCATTGGAGTTCCACGACCAGAATTTCATTCTCTCTAGGAACTCCATTGTCCATGCTGGGCCATCAAAATACAGTCCATGTGCATTTTGGGATGTGGATTGAGAATCTGAAATCGAATTTGAGGAGTTCCGATAACTTTGACGTATAATGTCGAACGACCGTAATTATCGCATCCAGTGGCATCGCCTAACTTGCAGACATAGGGATGCAAAGTGTTTCCTGGATGTATTTCGAGATCACTGATTTGAATATTCGCATCCAAATCAAGAAAATCGCATAACTACGTCAAAAAATGCCAGACAACCGTACTTTTCGTGAACCATGGCAAAGGATTACCTTAAAATTCTTGGGGTGTGAAAAGCGATTTAATTGGTGTTTTTGTGGGTGGGGTACAGAATCTAAAATTGGATTTAGAAACTCCCTTAAATTTACCGGATAATGCAGGACGACAGGACTGAACTCCCAAATAGTATGTGCCCTGAAACTGGCAACGGTGCATCCTCAGTGAGGAACGAAAATCTTGTTTCGGATTTCAGAAACTCAGCTTTGCTGGATATTACCGGAATGAGGTTGAATAGCTTTGCTTTCGAGTCCGGCTTCCGGACTTTAATTTCCTATAGTAACTAAACTTGTAGGCTCAGCATAGTGAAAATACAATTGCAATAGGAAATGGCATTGCCAAGTGCATTCTCATGCATCGTTGTCACTTTGTTAGATGGTGAGGAAATTGCACTTTCCGCATTCAAGATTTCATCATATGACGTCAGACGCAATATGAATCATTGAAATAAGTGGTTTTGTTACGGAATTGCAAAGGAATTCAGTCATAATCAGATGAGTGTACTATTTGCCCATAAGGATTCACTCGATTTAATTTATAGAACTTTTGCAAGATTTAAGCGACAACGAAAATATATTTCTTGGTTCTGTCCTTCTACTGTTTGGTGATTTTCGACAGACATTGTCAGTCATTCCTTGTACTACTTTTTCTCACTAGATTAACTCAGGTTTAAAACGACCTTTTAATTGCGAGACGTCGAAACACATCGATTGACGATAACCACTAGAGCACAATTGCAAGTTCATCAATGGGAGAAAATATTACCGAACTAATAGCTCGCGATACTGGAAACAGGGAAGTAGAACTGCGTCCCAATACATAATGTATCAAATAGCCAGACAATTTGTGTACTATTGATCGGGCAAAAAATAAACTGTTTGAGAGTGTGTTCCAGGATATACTGTATAATTATTTAGATAGTTATTTTCTTTGTAGTGCCGTTACTTAATCAGAAA
Organism: Trichonephila clavata; assembly: GCA_019973975.1. Classification (NCBI taxonomy): domain Eukaryota; kingdom Metazoa; phylum Arthropoda; class Arachnida; order Araneae; family Nephilidae; genus Trichonephila; species Trichonephila clavata. Next base: position 31,756 of record BMAO01018832.1, on the reverse strand, counting down.
ACGTTTTGATATTGACGAAACAAACTTACTGATATAGAGTTGTTGCCAGGTGATTCAATGATTTTTAAATCAATAGATACTATTGTTAATGAAAACAAAACCATATAAATTTTCTCAATGAGTTTTTGAATTCTCTGGATATATCAGGAATGACACCCACACAATCTTCAATTGAAGATTGGTTCACTGGTTATACTGCTGTGTGACTTTAATCCACCTGGCTTATGCAACGGTACACGTTGCAAAACGGCCAACTTCGTCAAAATATTTACCGGAAAACTTCTTGAAGTAAACATTTTTACTGTAAAGTTTAAAGGGGAAATCTTCCTGTTGCCACGTACTCCACTGATATCGTCAGATTCTCCAATACCACTTGAAAAGCTTGAATTCCCGATTCCTTTGATTTTCACAATGACCATATATATCTTACAGTCATTTGATGCTTTGACTTAGAAAATCCATATTTCTCGAATGGGCAACTATATCTCGCATGTCCCCGTATAGGGAAACCATCGAATCTATTTGAGTTAGCAAAAGACGGGTTACTGAAAAATATTGTGCACCTATTAGGGATTTGTTAAATTAAGCTTCCTTATTGTTACAGTTTAAAATGATAAAAATAATATTAAAAATTGATGAAAATCAAGATTAGTGTCACCTTATTTATAAAAATAAATCTTCATATTTTGTTACTTAACAACTTCGTAAATATTCCATGCATTATACTATACTCAAATAGGAGATAAATAAAATGCAGAATTTAAAACATTGTGTTGTTATATGTTTAATTTTAACTATCCAAAATTGTAAGCGAAAATTAATTTGACTACTTTGAATGGCTTAGAATAATACTAAATATTAAATCCTCGTATTAAAACAAAGCCACAGCAACGCGTGACCGTGTCAGCCAGTATATATAAATATGTTGGGAGTAAATAATCTAATCGTAAGAATAGAAAAACCCAAATTTTGTGAAAAATAAGCGAATGCACTAAAAATTAAACAAAGCACGATTGGCGGTGTAACTCTTGCTGCTGTTGTTTCAAATCCTTCAGAAATCTAGCGGCAACTAGATCAGATCCATGATACCGTGGTTAGATCTCTGAAGGATTTGAAACAACAACTACTAAAGTTCCACCACCGAAAGAAAAACTCTTTATTTTGAATTGCTCTTTATTTGGCCCAAGACAGCCTTTGAGTTTGATACGCGCCTTTGAACTGTAAAGCGAAGCTCGGGTGATTGGTCCTCTTAATTTTGTACCATGGTCCAGTGACAAAAACTGATCTGGCACCACCCTCTCAAAACTAGCACACCATGCTATTGTAAATATTTTGAGTCATTAAAAGTTGAGTGCTATTCAGACTCTACGTGGGAGATTTTCAGTGGAACCATAGATCCAGAAAGGACACGGACCAGTGACATTTGGCTACTGTGGCCTCTGGTGGAAGACGGTCTGCTTTTCCTCCTGTGATCAGGCGTGTGGAAACAAGTAGAGTTGCTTAGGGTTTCTAAACCCAGTATTGATATCCCGATTTATATGAAATTTTACTATATTCTTCGCTTTATCTTTTCTATTTTGCTTTTTTTTAAGTATATCCAAAATAAATGTAGTTTTACCTTTTTCTCTTTTCATGCTGCTACTTTAATGGTCAGCAATATTTCTGTAATATATTAAGAAATGTTTTATTCGAAAAAGGCTGTGATTTCAGAATTTTGCAGATAGTAATACATTTTGTAAAAACATGATTCATATTTCATCAGCTCCTCTGCTCACCATCTATTATATATATATATACATAAAATCATTTCCAAAAATTAAGAATAATGATAACTCCGGAAAATAAAATTTCAGAAACAAATTATACGTTAAGCTCATTTATTAAACAAAGATAAAGAACAAAAAATAGCGTGTGTGTGATAACATTCAAAAACCAGCAATTTTTGCTCTCTGGAGCAATTATAACAAATACGCTCTTCGTAAAAGCTCAATATTGAACAGTTAGTGTAACAATTAATACATTGTATGTCTCGCATGTGATACAATACAGTCCGTACAATACCTAGGCTTACTAGAATTAAACTATTAAGCTGATCTTTGTGTAGATTACTCCTCTCGGGATGCAATGCTCTCCAAAAATCAGATACACTCGTAGGACGTGTTTTGAAGTGATGAAACTCGTTTGCCAAGCATGTGCTATTCATGTTGTACTAGATTCAAGCAAGGTGGCCAATCTGTTGTAATAATAAACTTAGATTGAAGGCATTCATTTAAGATGTTTGCTTGGTGAAGACGGGGGTTGTCGTCTATAAACACAAATATGTGCTCATGACACCTCTAAGCAAAAATAAATATTATTTCAGAATGATGTCCCTATAAATTTGGCCCACCATGGTTCAGTTTGAAAATGCAGAGCTACTCTGGATCCCAATAAAATTTATCTCAAACAGGCAATCTTACACCACCGTAATCGTGCAGTTTAATGATGTTGTCTTGGAGGTAACGGGTTCCTGGTGTTCTCCATATGAAAGTTCGACTTGGATCAAACTTCAGGCTAAACCTCGACTCGTTGGAAAATATCACCCACTGTGATGATGCCCGCACACATTGCATGTCCTTACTCCAGGCTAACTATTGCATACAGGGAGTTATTGTGAGTTTAACACATCTAAGAAGCATGCAACCATATAAACCAATATGTCCTAAATGTCTGTTCACGGTTTGTTTGTAAACTGTGGCTGCAGACAGCTGACGGGACAGGTAGAATGCTTTTTTTTGGAGTTACTTCCAGATGCCGGTTATCATTCGGCACAGCAACTCGGGGTTGATCTGTATTGTAACGTTTACTGACATTTCCGTCATTTTGGAATCGTTGCCAAAGCCTGCGGATGACACTTTGGGTAATTCCAAGTTCTCCAGATACTTCCATCTGAGAGCGCTATATTCCATGATGCCGATAATTTTTCAACCCAAAGACGCTTCGTTATACTTCCCCTGCTTTATAAATATTCGCTTATGTCACTGAGTGGCTTACAAAATGCTTGTGAAAAATTTTACTACTTAGCCACCATTCCTAATGTACCACTCTTTTACACTCTCGTCATTGTGACGTACTATCGGTGTCATCTTTTGGCTTTCTGTAATTTGCACATTGTTATTAAAGATATGTGGAACAATTCAGAAAGATAAATTTTTAGACTAGAGTTTCATTCCTCTGGGATTCTCAATCATCCTTAATTTATGGACATAGTGCAATTCTAACTTTCATAAAAGTGACATTTCTAAATTTCTCACTGTGTTGATAATTTATCAAAGTATGTTCAAATATTGTATATTTTTTGTTACATATTTGAAATCTATATAGTAAATCTACATTTAAGAGTTAAAATATACAAAAAGTTTTTGTAATAGAGTTTTTATTTTAAAACATAGAATTAGATCATAAAATTATGAACACATAAAAACAAAAGGAGATTTTAAACATGAATAGCACGGTGTGTACAGTGAAATAGTTGAAAAAAATGGATACCTGTGTATTACTACATCTACGTTGCCCGGGGAAATCTCGAGATGCGCAGCGAGTTATAGAATAATATTTATTATAATAATTCAATAAACATGATTGTAGTTTTCTCACATAAAAGGAATACATTTCTATGCATCATTGTGAATTTCACGTGTATTTAAAAATAAAATTCCTTAACTTTTTAAAAATTTATTATCAATCACAGTTCATCAATAATCCTTGGTTTCAATTGATAAAAATGAAAAAAAAAATAATTTGGTGGAGTTTAAAAACTTTAAAATAGCGTTCTAAATTAACAGTACATTTACATATTCATTTTTATTTGCAGGTTTTTTGCACTTTAAAGAAACAATTTTTGTTGTTAATTTTTATCTGTAAATGCCATATCTTTTGTGGCGATTTTCTTCTATCTCCTGGCCATGATTCTTGGCAATAGCCCTACCTCAAATGTTCCATGTCATGCCAATTTTACTCCATTTCCCTTGAACCTGTTTTGAAAGTCCGTATAGTGTTCTTGGATGCTGTCTGCCTGACGTTCCTTTAATAAACCAAAAGCACAACAATTCATAGGAGAAACGTCAGGTGATTGCGGGTGGGAAAAGTTTCAAATAAGAATCAGACATTCCTCATGTTAAACAATTTTATTTCCTTTTTTTTCTTATTAGAGTTACTCCAATTATCAGAAATCCCTTTGGGAACTATCCTGTTCTTGTTGTTGTTGTCGTGTCCTTCCAGAAGGAAAGGAATGAAAGTTGTCTGAGCCTGTGTGAGGCAGGTTGGACTTCTTAAAGATAGATGGTGACACCACCTATCTCCACCTCCACAGTTTAGGCATGGAGCTGGAGGGGAGGGAAATAGAACTATCCTGTACACTGACGAATCCATTCCGTACGGTCATTCCAATCAGTTGTGCAATGAAAAATATATATCTTATTTTATTACAGTCATTGAAATATACTCATAACCTCATCGAGTGTTACAATAAATTTCCGATTTTCAGCAACTGCGTGTTTTTCATATAATTTTCTACAAATTTTTTTTCCAGCAAAACTTTTTTCCAAAAGCACAGATGAACCTTAGGTTCAAGCATCTTTTTACATTTAAATCTTTTTGAAGATTTCATTAACAGTGGCCGAAGACATTCTAAGTGTTTCGATGCAATGAATCTTTAAGTCGGCGGATTTTCTTTTAGAAGCAAGGACAACATCTTGTTAATTATCTTCTTTCGAAAAGTCTTAAAATGAAACTTCGTGGTCATGTTTTCCTCTTTACTTTCAGCTAGGCGTTTATTTTTCTCTCTCACATTTCCGATTTATTTTATATTAAAAATACCTTTTTTTGAAATGATATAACCGAAATTTTTGCACCGTTTTTGTTCATATGAATATTTTTCCTCGGATATAGCACTCTTTCCAGTCCTTTATCAATTTTAGGAGCGATTTTCAAAATATATCCTTAATTCTATATTCCAATAAAAAAAAACGGTAGCACACGATTATTCTGAAGTTACAAAAGTTGTATAAGCAGATTATTAAAATATATTATTTATAGACAGTTAGGCAAATAACATGCATTGAAATTTAATTTTAACTTAATTAGTTATAGGAGACGAGGCACAAAAAGAAATATAAGGAAACGCTGAGAAGGAAAGAAAATTAATAGAGTTATAATTCAATTATATTTAAGTTCCTTATCTTTTAAGAGAAGATTTTTTAACCGTTTGGAAAATAAATGAATCTTCCAATAATTTTAATTCCAAATAAAAAACGGAAAGTTACGGAGAAAAAATTATTTTCTAGATAAAACACTCGCACAAGAGGCAGGAAAATGTAATAAATTTACGTATCTCTTTTTACATCCCTTTTTTATAGCTTAATTAATCCTCCTTACATATTCGAGCCTTACACTCGATTTCTTTTTAATAACCTCTCCAATCATTCCACCCAGAGTTTGCAATTCTTGAGATTTATATCCCAAAAAGTGTAGGGATTTCAAAAATCCATAATTTTGAAAGCAGATATAATGATTTATCTTTATCAAAACATTCGTTTCTGGAAACAAAATTTACTGTCCGATTTCGAACGATATTTTTTAACTAAACGGGGTATTTACCTTCAGAGATTCGTAAAACACATTTTAAATAAAATGAAATATACTAATTTGAAAAATATTCCTCCCCGAATGAATTACAATAAATTATTTAATAATTTAAGTGAGTAAATTTTTTCTAACTTCGCAACTGAAAGCAACACTAGGGGAGTCGGCAAAGTATCCTGTAACTTTTATTTACGGTCAAGTGAGGAGGACAACACCTGAGCTGGTATTTCACTTTCTAAGCTTCCACACCCCAACGTGAATACCTTGATCCGGGATATATTTAGTGTGCATCAGCCCCTTCTAGACGGTGGGGTTTTAGTGGCAACTGTCAATCGACAATGCAGTCACAAGTTAGTGACCATGACCACTAGAAATTTTACAGTGTTGCTTTTATAACTAATGTATGCGTGGGTACTAAAATAATATTTCAGATTATAGGCGAGGAAGAAATAAACAGCTAAATGAACTGAAATACAAGTGTGCATATTGAGAAATGTACACATTGCAAGTTATAAACATGAAATTCGTTTACAATGTATATACTTTAATTTTTGATCACAATCCACAAAGCTAAATTTGGCCATCTTTAGTGGTTCTGAAAATATAACGAATGTTTAGAAGAAAAACCTTAATAAGACTCTGTAGAGTTCAGAACTTTTTTAAAGTAAATTTTTAGAACCGCTAGCTTTCAACACTAAATTCAAATAAATTTTTTCCCCCAAAAAAGTCATTATTCTAAAAGCTCTCTATAGTACATTTAATAGACTATAATTTTGTTACTAAACTACCTTAATTTTTAAAAATTTGTTTTGTCAATATAAAATGTTAAAATTTTATGATGTACTAATATTTTAAATTAGAAACATTGCGAGTCAAAGCGATAACTTTTATACATGTTTTTTTCCTCTCGTAAATGTACATTATATTCAAACGTATATGGAACATAACACACCACTTTCTGACGCAATGATTTTGCTCTACAAAAAATCTTATGTTATTGCCTAACAGATTTCATTTTGTTGCGAATATGAGCTAGGAAAACCTTAAGCTATCGAAAAAGCCATCATGGGAACAAAGATGAAAAAGTGTTTTTAGAGCTAACTTAATAGGAATCAGATGATTGCTTCGAAAAGATAGGAGCGCTATCTAATTTTTTTGGGAAGGGGAAGTGAAATTTCTTTCGCATCATATATCTTCATTATAACGACTGAACGATTTCTCTCTTTTCTTCTCTCCCTCTCTTTCCACTGCTAATTTTTTCCACATATATTCACCACATTTTCTACTATTCTAAAATATATAAGTATATATATATGCATAGTATAAATATATTTTTTATCCACTTAAAAATGTGTAAATAGTTTAATTATCAAATTAAATTTTAAAAAAAAACTTGAAATCTTTTTAATTATTAATATATCAAAATCAAATAACATGATTTAGAATATATGAAATTAATTATGGCGTGAAAAAAATTAAGTTATGCCTATTTTCTATATAATTCAACTTATTCATTGTATTGAAAGATTTGCTAACAAAATGAAAGTGAAATAAACATAATGACGCAAAACACCTTTGATGAGGGACTAAAAGGTGTTCTTAAATATAGGGATACATACCGTAATACCAGGTTGTGCAATATATATTTTCGTGTATAAACCGAGAATTTGTGCCATATTTTTGAAGGTCAAGGATCTGCTGATCTCGGAAAAAGGGTAGTTTAGAAAAAGTAACTTCTTAAGCAATATCTGTAAGCAATGTACAAACGATTTTCGCTTCTTAACCTTTTGTGTGTTTTGAATGCAATCTCCATTCCTAACCCCCCCCCCCAAAAAAAAGGTTTACATTGTAACAAGTTCTTTTCTAGCTTCCACTAATCCTCTTGGGTGAAATATTCTTTTAAACTGTGATTTTAGTTGAAATCCGCTTTACGCAGAGATAACTGTTTTTTATGTGTATGCTAGCTGCTATTTAAATATTAGTCATGCAGTAGGCGGGATGATGGTTGAAAATTGAGTATATGAAGAAAATGTAGTGCGAGCGACCGGTGGTTACACTTAGTATTATTAATCCAAGAAGGAAAGATTAAGACAAAGTTGAAGCAAGAGTGCTCAGGAGAATAGATAATTGCTCATATTTATATTATAGTTAGAATAATAAGTTCGATGGCTCCTTGTATTTAGCTATTAGAGTGCACATTCTTAGTATTCTTATAAAGCCTAATAAGTGAAAAAGGAAATAAAATGGTTTAACTTGAAAAATGCCTGATTCTTGATCGAATCCTCTCACACCAGTGATCGAAGGATCGCGACAACATGAAATCTGTAAATAAAGTGTTAGAATCCAAGTTTCGGAATAATTCGTAAAATTCACATTCACTCATATGAATGTCTGAATGCATAGGGTCATTAGACGTTCTTCTCCGAATCATGAAAGTTAAGCCGAAGACTACTACTTGACGGCTTTTTTAATCCTTATTTTGATAACTCCTCTTATTTAAGATGTTTCATGGTTTTTGAGCTTTTTTATTGATTAAAAAAATTCCAAACATCCATTAATTAGAAGTTTTCAGCTAACGCGATTGTTCATTTTTTGCCAAACACTTATATAAATAATTTCCTTGCAAAAATATTCTTAAGGCAATTTTACATGCCTATTCTAATTTAAATGACACTAGCCATCAAAAACATTTTCATGTGTACGCTTTTGCAAAAACGTAGCCTGTCACTTTAATAGGGGATAACCTTCTCTCAGTCAATTTTTCACTAAAGTAGTTGTTTACGTTATATTTCATAACATTGGAAATTTTTGATCTACACTAACAGAAAATGCCGAATATATAGTATTTTCCATAACAACTATTACTCTAAATTGATAAGGTTAGTAAATATATAATCTGCGTTTACATATTTCCAAATATAATAACTAAATTTTCTGACTTTCATTAAGTTGAACTAAAAAAGCATCTAGAAGTTTTGAATGTACAAAGCAAAATGAGAAACTTTAGCGTCATATACAAATGAAATTAGATTTAGTTTCAATTATATAAATATAACGATATATATATACTAGCTGACCCAGCCACGCGTTGCTGTGGCTTTGTTTCAATACGTTAGTTCAAATTATTCTAAGCTATTCAATGCAGTCAAATTATTCTTCGTTTATAATTTTGGAGGGTTGAAATAAAGTATAAAACAACAAATTAATTTAATATTGCGTTTCATTCATCTCCTATTTGAGTGTAGTATAATGCATGAATTACTAACGAAGTCATTAAGTAATAACATATAAAGATTTAATTTTATAAATGTGGTGAATAACGTTATATAAATCTTTGCAATTTTTATTTAAATTTATTTTTATAATTTTAAAGTATAACAAATAATAATTTTATACAACTAATCGTTAATCAGTGCACACTATTTTTCGGTAACTCGTATTTTGCTAACTCAATTAGATTCAACGATTTCCGCACACGTGAGCATGTAACATCTAGTTGCCCATTCGAGATACATGGATTTTCTACGTCCAAGTATCAAATGAATATTGTTCGGTTTCAGATTCATTTATGGTCTTCGCGAAAGCCAAACGAATCATCATTGAAGCCTTTTGAATGGTATTAGAGATTCTGACGGTATCAGTGGAATACGTGGCAACAAATTCCGTAGTAGCAGAACCGAATTTTCGTTCAAACTTTACAGTCAAAATGTTTGCTTCAAGACGTTCCCGGTATAATTTTTTGATGATCAAACGTGCACCGTTGCATTATCTAGGTGAATTTAAGTTACGCAGATAATAAACTGGGAACCAACAGAAGACTATGGGGTGACATTCCTGATATATCTAGGTAATTCAAAAACTCGGTTGGAAAACTTACGATTTTGTTTCATCAACATAGTGTCGATTGGTTTAAAAAACGTTGGATCAACTGGCAACAACTCTGTGTCTGAAAGTTTATTTCATCACAATATCAACATTTCTTCTGATTAAGTAACAGGATTACAGAGGCAATAATAATCGAGATAATTATGCAGTATATCCGGAAAGACACTCTCAATCAGTTCCTTTTTGCCTAAAGAACATTGCAGAAATCGTTTGGTTATTTCATGCATTATGTATTGGGATGTTCTACTTCACCGTTTCCGATATCCAGTAATTGGTTAGGAAATATTTGCTCAGATTGATCATCTTGCAAATGTACTCGCGTGTTAATGGTCAGTTGAAGTGTTTCCACGTTTCGCCATAAAAAATTATTGTTTTAAACAGGCGTTAATCTCGTGAGCAAAAGTAGAGCGTGTTAATGCCTGTCGGAAATCACCAGACAGTAATACAACAGAAACACCGAATATTCTCTCGTTGCCATTTAAATCTTGCAATGCTCTATGTAATGCTTTGAGTGAATGTTTATGGTTCAAGGTACACTTATCCCTGATCATGACTGAATTCATTTGCAATACTGCAGCCAATCCACTCTTGTTTTCAATGTTACATATTGCATCTTGTATTTTATGAATGTCCAATGGCAGCTGATGCGGAATGTGTAGTTTTTTCACCATCTAACACAGTGACAACAATGCCCGAAGATGCAATTTCCTATTGCTATCATATTTTCGCACGACTGCACCTGAATGTTTAGTTGCTACAGGGAATGAAAATCCAGAGGTGGAACTCGAGCACAAAGCTATTTGATCTCATTCCAGCAATATCCAGAAAATTTATGGAAGCTTTTGAAATCCGTATCCAGATTCTCGTTCCTTCTCCGAGAAGCACTCGGTGCCCACTTTCGACATCCTTGCTCCTGTAAGTTCAGTCTCTGAAGGGGGACATTACGGTCGGTCGGCATTATCCGGCAAAGTTACGAGAGTTTCTAAAATCTGATTTCATATTATTATTGTTTCCGATCCAGAAAAAACACCAGGAAAGTTTTTCTCTCGCCTCAAGGATTTTAAAGAAAGCCTTCTCCACAGTTCGTACAAAATACTTTCGTCTGGCATTATTTGACGTAGATATGAGATTATATTGAATTGGATTGAGAATATTCGAATCGGCCGTTCCGAAATACAATCAAGATACACTTTTTGCGTCTCTACGTCGGCAAGTGTCCGCGGTAGCCAAGCGGTCAAGGCATCATGTCATGGCTAGCGTGTCATGAGTTCGAGCCCAGCACCACTGAAAAGATTAATTGAAAAAAAAGAACCATCCTATGTTTTAAATTGGACGACAGACAGTTTGCAAAATTATATTATGATCCTTTGAGTAGTTTCGGAGTCCATCGCGGACAAACACTGTGACACGTATATTTTATATATAAAGATATATATATACACAAGGCATGAATACTTAACTATAATAGTATATTCGAAAAGCTATAATTACACATGATCAAATAAATACCCTGTAAATATACTTCACAATTGCATTAAGCAACAGTTTGGTTAATATAAATAGTATAATTAATGAGACCTAAATATTCAAATGTTGAATACAAAATTACTCATCTCCGTAATTAAACTGAAAACTCCACATTTTAAAATAGATTCTAATATCTTATATTTTAAACTGTCTTTCTGATTGAAAACAATGAAATTTTTGCTAAAAAAGATAAAATTTATGAACTAAAACAATTGTCCATCACATTTAAAATATTTTTGGAAAACAAAAGTTTTTATCAGTATTGTATGGTAAAAAACAGTTCCCAATGTTTCTCTTTACCGATTTAAATACTTTTTTCCCAATATTAAAAATGATTTTTAATTGGTAAAGATACGAGTATTTGAAAAATTTTTCCTTTAAATTTTATTCTTTAATTTTGGACTTGCATGATATATTTGATACAATATGTTTCAGAAATTTCAGAAAAATTATAAAAAATAATAATGATCAGTAAGTTTTAGTTTAACAATATTGCAAGCAAGTTTATTATAAATACATATATTTATTATTTTACCGTTCATTTAGAGATAAAAATGAAGCACTTAGAACAAAACTTTATAAAAGTTTAGCACACATAACACTTTACGGTTGAATCAATTCATTCAGTTGCAATTTAATTGCATTTCATAACAGTTACTATAGAAATATATTTTTAAAAATAACACCCGATTCTGTTTAAAAAGGTCTAAAATACTTTTAGAATTTTTTTAAATCACATGATTCAACCACAAAGTTTTTCTAAATCATGCAAAAAGCTATTTTAGAATTTTTCCCGAGATTTCCTTTTTTATCATTTTTTTCTACTTATTTTCGCAGAATTCTATCTTATTTACTTTTTTTAGTATTGTGCTTATATTTCTCTTCCTATAGAAAAATGTGCTTTATGCATATTTTTTCCCTCGATAAGTTAAACTTCTTTCACTAGATATTTCCTTCCCAAGAGGCAATATTGAAGGTAATCACAGAAAACTTGTTCTTGAAAGTACGTTCTACAGCTTAAGAAAGAATAAAATGGTATTCATGGAAACACCTTTTTCCACATATTTTTTTTAACTATTCCAAGTTCTAGCCATTTATTCTGAAATTTCCAGAAAAATCGTAACTCATAAACTGCTTTTTTTCTTCTACTTTGTACCATTTTAATTAAAAAAAACATTTAACACGAAGCATGCATCAAAGTATTCAACATAAATTATAAAGATTTACATCAACTATCCATGCTTTTTTGGTGTTCCCTGAAAAGTGAAAATGAACTTTGGAATATTAATTTTAATAATTTTTTTCAGAACTTAAATATGGAATTTTATATTTTTCATTCAGCCGGCTGGGAGGCGCGGTTGGTTTGTCGCTGGCCTTCTACACCCAAGGTTGCGGGTTTGACCCCGGCCCAAGTCGGTGGGTTTTCTTGATGCAGAAAATCGACAGCGGCCATGTCGTATGATTATACGGCATGTGAAAGATCCTTAGAGTGTCTGTTGGGATTGGATGCTCTCAACAAAATTAATTCCTAGTACAAAGTTCGCATCGTCAAGAGCTCAGGTGCCTCCCTTTGTGGAGGAAACTGGGCGTCAAAATTGCTTGCTGTAATTGGTATCGCCTATATGGTACAGAGCTAAAAAAAAGTGGTACCAGCTCCTGGGGGAATGTACTAGGTCTGCAATTTTTAAAATACCAATGCGCAACCCCATTGAATAAAAAAAATTTCATTCAAATTTTTTTAACGAGTCAATAGACTTTTCTTTCTTAACAAAGGACATCCTATCAAATAAAATAATTTATTCCATGTACTTTGGTATACTATTTAATAACCTTCATTTTAATAATAAGTGAGTAGATTTTCAAAAATATCAGCCCATTGGGAGAAATTTTAATACTTTGCATTGGTTTAATAAGCATTTTTCGAGAGGAAAATGTGTTGTTGCTGTTGCTTATGCTACCTGATCGACAGTAATATCAGATCAAGGTCCCCGGAATTCATCGCGGCTATGGGCCAGAATTTTACTCCTGTCATTAGCCTTAGCTTTGAGCCCCATTAAGGTGACATCACGATTTTGCTCTGTACAACACGATAGATGGAGACACCATTCGGACCCACTGATTTAATGAGCACGTTCTCAATGTATACTCGACGGATATTTAGGGGTATCGGGCACCGAACCCAGGCCTTCCGGTCTGGAGACCGGTGCTCTAAACACTAGGCCACCCACGGCTCCAGAGGAAAACGTTCACATATAAAGTAAAAACGTCGTAAAATGTTCTGTCTAAATTCAAAACAATAAAAGTACATTTTTTAAAGTTTTTGATGTTCAAACTCTTGGTGCCTACGTCGAGTATGTATTATGCATTTGAGCAAGATTATGTGCGGAGCATAAATTTTACTTAAAAATCGCCCTGCTTTAAATGACATAATGTATTCATTAGTGGCGACATACCTATCATCTAAAAAGTATAGGAATTATATTTCACACTCAATCGTCACAAAAATATTGAAAGAAAAAATTTTACAGAAGTCATTATGAAACAACATCTAAGCAATTACTTTTATTTTTGCTTATCTTGAAACCAAATGATTTTCATGTCGTTCAGATTTTGCTAATGCTGTTTATTACTTGTATACTGAAATACATTAAAGGGGAGGGTCACTTTTAATGTTTTATTAAATTATATTTAACTTTATATTTTTATAATTTTGCATAGATAATATATGTATATTTGCATAGTAAATATATTGTTATTTAAATATAATGTTAAATCTATGAAGGTAGATTATTAAAATGTTAATTCATTTTTTAGTATACTTCATATTTTAAATTTAATTGAACAATTTAAAAACATATTGGGAATTTAAGAATATTCTAATTAAATTTTTATTATATATATTATTGTACCATCATGTATACAGTTAATTAAGATTTATTTAATTAATAAATTTTTTTCTTTATCTTTGTTTTATGATATATTTAGCTTTTTATCTTCACTAATAAACTTGATTTATACTTAATATCTTTGCGAATAGTTATAACAAATTGTACATTTAAATAGTGAAAAGTTATAAAGAATTTTTTCTGACACTTTCTGGTATATTATTTGCACTTTTCAATATTATATACCCAAGGTTAACTATTTCTCTAAACGTTGTAATACATTGCCTGAAATATTAAAATAAATTTTTTTTAAAATTTATTATATGTCGCTGTAAATCTTTCTTAAGTTTAAATAATTTCAAAGCATTTAGTTATCCAATGATAGTGAATGCCTTATTTACTTACTATAATAACATAAAAAACGAAAAATTTACATTTAATATAATTATAAAAGCAGTTATGCAAACTTTAGTTGCTATACGGAGTTTGAAAACTAATTTAAGGAAAATTTCTTTGAAAATGAACTATCAGGACAAACAGGGATGTAAATGTCAATCATAATCATAAATATATCGCGTTTCATATTTTTTTTCTCTGTTTTCTTATTTGAGCCCAAAAAATTTCAATTTTATGTAAGAAAATTCCCTTATCAAAACTGGGTTTTAAAAATCACAATGAAGGTGAAATATTATAGATTTTATGTTTATAATTAGCTTTCATTTCCAATTCGAATAATATGTTAAATTTCACTTTGAAGAGCTATATATCCTAGTTTGTCACATATTTTTAGTTCTAATGGTAATAAACACAAACTTGTTTGGTATTTCACACTTATAATACTAATATATACAGAGTGATTCGCTACCAAAATGACATACTTAAAGGATATACATGGGGTTCAGACAGAGGCACTTCACAGTCACATAGGTATGCAGGGTTGCAAATGCCATTTTTGCATGCTATGGTGAAAAAGCAGAAAAAAAGAACAGAAATAGAAACACAACAAAGAAACAGAAAACATTTTATTGAAATGTACCGCAATGTCGTCTGCCAAGCCGGACAGCGGCTTTGCATGGAATTCCTCAGATTCCCAAAGATTCCTAGCATGACACATGTCTTCCCGGAAGCAGCAATTTGAGATATTCGAGCAATGAAATTTTTAACACAGAATGGGGTCTTGTACACCAAACCCTTCAAGTGAACAGAATCAGACTCACGATGTGACGGGACTATTCAAGAATCTTCAACTAATCCTGTGGGGTAAAATTATTCTTTTAAACTGTGTTCTGTTGAAAACATTCCTCGAAAAAGAAAATAAGATTTAGTTAAAAGAGTTCTTATATTTAAGCGTTGGCATTTGTGAATGCAATGATGGTCGATGGATGATGTTCGATAATTGATATTTGGCGGTTAAAAGTGATTAAATTGTGAACAAGACTTACGAACAGAGGTCGTATAGTTAGTTCAGCGTGATATTTAAAAAGAATTCTAGCGTAGGTGTCCAGAGAACTCCAGAAGCAGTTAAGTAAATTTTAATTATACGATAGTAGAATTAAGCACATGTGATTACTCTTCTTGTTCTTTATTCAGTGCATTCCCTACCTTTAATTGTGTCGGTTGATTACTTGAAGAAAATTGGTTGGTTGATTAATTGAAATGGAAATGTGTTTAAAAGTTGTTATGGCTGAACTTTGCTTGAACTCCCAAACACCAACAACCCCAAGTAGGTTGTTACAACGTCCTCTTTTAATCATACTTGCAAAGGCCGTGTGGTGTGAAACACGCCTGTTCGAGTAACGTCCCTGGCGCAACAGCCGAGTGGCGTACCCATTATAATTCGTGGCTTTAAACATGATCAGCACATTGAGCCAGTTCTTTCTTTGAATATGAATTCATCCTGCTAAGTCGGGAAACGAAGTGAAAACGTCAATTTTCAGCAGGATATGTTTTCACAAAATATTCCATTTGGCACCACTTGCGGCAAGATTGCCTGGAAGATTCTTTGAGAACACATACCCTTCAGGAGGCTTATTTTAAGATGAGTACGGGTGTCACAAAACCGAGGAGCCCTAGCGATATTTTCTTTTTCCCAAGGGGTTTACTGTCTTTGGTAAACACTGGTGTCACGGCCCTGGGATTCCCTAGTGATCCTTCTCTATTTCCGAACCTCTTTCTTGTCATTTAATTTCGTATTTTCTTCTTTTTGCGTCAACACAACAACTAAATATTTTGTTAATGTACTTACAAACAATTATTGTTTAAACTTTTTATTAGAAATATTACCATTCCTTTTTATAACATATTTTGGTTTACATTTTGTAATGGTTTGTTCGATTTCCTTTTTTAATTTTATTTCCGATGTTAATATTGTGTTTCTCTAACACCGTTGGTTTGCAAACCCGCCTGTTGGCCGTATGTGGCGTCCCGTAAGGAGGAAAATGGTGTCCAGAGAATACCTTTGCGTTCCCTTTGGCCCATGCTTCGTTGTAGATGGGAAACAGGAGTGAGTTCATCCTGTCAATCGGTGGTGAAAAGTCTCTTCGGAGACATTGCTGTAGGGCTAGTGCTGCAGATAGGGGGTGTCTGGTTTACCTGTTTGAGTCCTCGCTCTGATGTCATAGTGTTATATCCTGGGTGTACTCCAGGTAATGTCAGTTGACCGGCACACTGAATCCCTTGTTAGACACCGTGGTGGGGGAAGGTATGGCAGGATGAAGTTGAGTTCATCAAGATTCTCATTACTTTTTCCTATTAAATATTTAATTTTAAAATTTAATAGCCATAAATTACCATCAACCATAAAAGTTAGATACCTTAATTGTAAAGTGCGTCCATATAAGCTGAATCATATGCGCTGTTTCAAGTATCAGAGGTTCGGACATTCTCAAATTTCTTCCATGGTCAATTGACATGCTCCAGGTGTGAGTCCGTTGGTCATTCTTTCACGGATTGTGTTCTAGAGCCGAATCCCATCCATCAGATTCCAAATTATGCCCAAAATGGAAATTAGAAAAACAAATTCCGAAAATCGAAATAAATAAAAATATCTCCTATTTTAAAGCACGCAAATAAATAGTCTCACAGTTATCTTAAGCATCCCTTAGGCTACTAAACCTTCAACTCTAACCACAACTGCCCAAACAGATCCAGATATAACAAGCATAATCTGCCCACCTTTGCAATGTCTGAAACATGTATCCTTTGCAAATAAAATAACAAGTACCTCGTCTTCAAATGCCTGCAGTCTCGACATCATCTTCATTAACTCAAGCACATCTACTTCCTTCCACATCTTCTGTAATACCAATCATGCATACGAATCTCAGTTGTGCGTATACCCATTTCTAGTATTAGCACTTCCTCTGGAAATTGTCTAAATACCACTGCTTCATTTTTATTTACAACTTCTTATAAATTTGCCGCACTATCAAATGAAGTTCAGCCATCAGTTCCCTTACCTGAGTCTGCCATAACTACATCCAATAGTGTACCTGCTAACATATCTAAAATTCAAAAGAGATTAAAATAAAATTCAAAAGATAGAAGAAAACGTGCAAAAGAGAAGAAAATATCAAAAGTGGAAATTAAAATGACACTTCACACACCCAAGAAAAGATATATTTATTATGTCTCGAAAGAGGAGGATATGATATTGTATGTTCACAAAAAATTTACGGATGCTCTCATATGGTCTAGTTTCTCCCATTTTGTGCCCCCTACCAGAAATTGAAGAAAATAAAATTTACAAGGGAAATTTAAAACATTAATTATAGCGTTTTGACATGAAACGAATTTAAACGACTAGAAGTTTTTAATTTCACTTTTTAGCATTTTAAAATCGTGTAACATTTATACTTACATTTTAATATGATTTTAATGAATTTTATCTCTTAAATATAACATTATTCATGTATTAATCAAAGTTTTTAACTGTTTTTTTTAAATTGGATATGGAAGTTTAAGTAAATGTTTGGCGCAGTATAGCCGCGATCGACTCTTGCGCCAATAAACGCCAAAATCACACACTCTCTCATTTAGAATGCCAAGGATTCCATGCATTGCTGTGTCTGGCCTGGTCATAATTTCAAAGACTTGTTGTAGTACAGACGTTTAATATAATGTTTTCTATTCATTTAATGTGTTACTATTTCTGTTTTTTTTTCTCTGCTTCTTTGCACCATAGCTCGCGACTATGGCATTTGCGACCCTACATTCATTTATAAAACCGAGTCGTCTCTATACATATTACCCGACCTGCCAGTTTTTTGGTAGTAGCGAATCACTATGTATATTGTATTATGGAGACAGAGGTACCATAAAAATTTGAATTATTACTTAAAATAATCCGGATAGCCCCAGTCCAAAGTTATAGATTTTTTCATCATTTTCATAGCATTTCAAAAGCAGTCATTCCAAGCATAATACGTCATAAACATTGTTCTACCCTTTGAATGACATCATTTGAGTTGTCGAATCTCCTATCCTGCAATTGTTTCAGCTCTGGGAAAAAGGAAAAAGTCACTTAGAGAGGTCGGGAGAGTTGGGTGGAAGTATCAAGATTTCAAAGCCACAATACTTTGATTCCTAAATCCCAATTTGATGTAATGGAACGGATGTATTGGTGGCAAGAAGACTGACACCTTTGATGATTTTAAAGCATTATTTCTTAACTAGAACATTTCGTAATTGGTTCAGTAATAACTTTTTGCTAACATAGTACTTTGAACTAACTATGGTTTTTGGTGTGTATAATTCTGAGAGGCAGTAAAATGACGAGGAAACCACCTGATCTGACACTTTCTCCTCTAATTACCACATTACTCCAACGGAAGAATTTTAAGTCACGACAGATTTAACCAACATCGGCTTCTAAACAAAGTGGATCTTCAGTGACTCAATAATTTAAACACTCAACAAGGCAATGTAGATCATAAGTCCCGGACTATTACCATTTGGGATTAATGGCCAACTCAGAAGTGTGCACTGTTAGGTACCAAAGATGGTCTAACACTTCTGACAAATAGTTAAGATCGATTCCATCGCTCTTAAGAATTGCCGATTTTGTTGGTCGCACGATCCAATTGATAGATCCAAGATTTATACGTAGTTACCAGACTACTCATATTGCTTTGCTCCAAATTTTGCTCTACACATTAATTGATCAGCTTTATTCATGACCATTTCAACTATTACTAGGTTTAATAGATGAGTCCTCCACAGTTGCAACATCGTCTGCAAGTTCGACTTCTTGGACCGTTTGTGAGGAAAATGTACCTAGTTTAAAATTACTTTCAAATCTCACAAGTGTCACGTCCTGGTACATTAATTCCATAAACAGTCGCCATTCCAGTGTCCTTTCAAATGAAGGAGTGCAGTACCATTACAACACACACTCTATACCTTCTCCATACTTAGAGTCAAGCAAAGTATGGTTTATTGAAACCAATCAAAACAGCTCTATAACTTCGAATAATTTGTACATAAGGCTTAATTAATACGGAAGTTAAATTTATGCAGATATTTTTATGATATCCATCCCAGTAATTTTTTTAAAAATTGATTAAAATACTGGATATGAATTAAACCACCATCACTCGCATGGGGAGCTGTGTACACCCGAGTAACAAGAAAAGCTTCCTAGAATTCCACAGAGAATGCGCAGAACCACTAATTTTACTGTAGCTGCACATTTTGGGTCATTGAACCTTCAGGCCTGATGCAATCACTCTCGCTTAGAAAATTTAAACGTAATGGCCTTCAAAAGTTTATATGGGTACTGAGAGCACGCCGCGAGTGATTGAGTTATATTTTAGAAATCGAAGCATCTAAAATAGTGTAAATGTTTCGCTCTTTCCGTTAATATTTTCTTTTCAAATATTTTCATTTGCATGTATATTTTATTGAAAATTTCAATAATTGTAGTATAAAAATAATATGAAACTTAAAAATAATTGTAAAATATTATTTTTTTAAAAAATTTTAAAACTTTTTCAGAAATTACGGCAAAAATTCCATGGGAAAGGGAGCAACAGTTACTCAGTCATCTATTAGATACTGTATCGCCAGATTCTGGGGATGGACTAACTGATTTCGAAGACTGTGTAATTTCAGAAGAGTACCATATTAAAAGATCTGATAATCTCATGGATACGGCACAAGAATTGGAAGAAACTTTGATCAAGAAAAAACAAAAAAATTCAGGATAATTTAATAATTGCCGTGACAAAATTGACAAAATCATTGACAAAAAACTCAAAAGAAGCTTTACTGACACGGAAGATAGTAAAAAGAGCATTAATTCAACAAAAAAGGGCCTCTACACTGTTTGTCCACGGGTAAAAGATGTAAAAACGAATTGTGTTTGCCTTCAATGAAAAGCAAATATGTGCTTAAAGCATATGAATACAGTCCGCTCTGAATGCTTGGAAAATGATTGAAATATTAGTTTTCTACTTTCTACTGTCCTTAACATTAATTACAAAGCAAGTTTATTACTGAAAAAAAACGTTTTACTTGTGTTTTATGAAAAAAACTAGCTTTCATAGACCGGCGTTGCACGGGCTTTCTCTATTTTTATAAATTTTCCGTTCTCTACACAAAATCAACATGACCAATATTCTTTTTCGAAATAACTTTGGCTTCTATGTTTTTTCCCTCCGGTAAGCCCGGCGTTGCACGGGCTTTTACCGAGTGTATAACTTAATCCCCATAAGAAGTTCCTCTGTCCCTCATGACGTCATAACTTCTGTGTGGGTGTGTACACGTATGATGTGATTGCATGGCCCGGCATCGCTTGGTCTTTCCCGTTTAACATTTTCCCTTCCCCTCAATAAATCAGCACTTCCTATATTATTTTTCGAAATTAGTTTGACCTTTTTATTTCTCCCCTCCCCGCCTCGCTTAGCCCGGCGTTGCACGGGTTTTTACCGAATGAATTACTTAATCACCACCCGGAATATCCTGTTTCCCTCAGGACGACAACACTTCTCTGTGTGTGTACGCATGCAATGTGAGTGATTTCCGTAACAATGTCATTAAATTTCCCATTCTCGAAATTTGTTCACTTTTTTTCGTTGTGGAGACGGGTTTCATTCCTTTCCATTTAATCCGGCGATATATGAACATAATCGAATGCATAACATATTGCCATGGAAATTCCCCTTCCTTTATCGAAGTCCCTGGTAAATGTGTGATTTATATATATTAATGTCATATATTACAATTCCCTTATTGGAAATATCTTCCAGATCTTACTGATGTCAAACAGGTTTCTTTTCTCTCACTCTACAGCACGGTGTTACAGTGGCTTTTTTGAGTGTAGAACTATTTTCCCCCTTACTCTCCTCAGATATAAGATTTATCTTCAAATTTCTATTACTGACTTGAAAAACAATATTGCTTTAGTAAACAAATAATAAATTTAAACAATAAAAAGAAAACTGATCTGATGCTTGATTAAAAAAAATCATCCTTTTTTATAATAGATAGTTTTTAGGAATCTAAAATAATAAAATAATTTTCAGGTTTTCTTTAATCGATCAATCGTTACTTACAGTTAGCTTAAAAATGTCTCTAGAACGTATTTTTATCCTAAATAATAGGCGATATACTTTTTATTAACAAATAATTAATTTAATAATAAAATAATAGAAACATTCCTTTGATTTAAAAAAAAATATATTAATTTAAATGTATTATCAATAAATACTAATAAAATAATTCTACACATAGCTCTTGAAACGTTTGGATGTTTGATTAAACATATGTAAGTGTTAAAAATCCATTTTGGGGGACAACCTAGTTATATGCTAACATTCACTGAAAAAAAAACATTCAAAAAGAAAATAATACTATATGATAAAAACATTGAATTTTTTAAATTTTAATTTCATAGTTTTTCATTCCACTCTGTGTTTAATAAACATCTCTGCGAAAAAAGTATATTATACAAAACTAACTTATTAATTATTTTATAATAAAATTGATTAAAAATGCTCATTTAGCAATTAATTGTGACATACCATTTGCTTAAATACTGGCAGCACTGAAAATGAAGTAAATTTCTGATCAGTGGGGATGCAGCAAGTGAATTCAATGATTGAAGAAGAGAGAAATTACTTTGAATGAATAAAAATCAGAAAAGAACATTTGAAAGGCTAAAAAATTTGAAAAGTGCATTAAAATAACTCAGGAGCATGTTAAAATATGTGTATTTATCAGTAAAATTAATTCCAAGTGGGAAAAATAAGCAGAAATGAAAAACCGAATTCTCTAGATTTGAACCCGGACATACGAATTATTTAGCTTGCCGCCTGGTGGAAGAGACACGCTATCCACTACAGTACAAAGACCCGTAGAAGAAAGTGAAAATAGGCATTAATAATGAATGGCAGGTTCAAATTGAAATTAATTTTTAATTGAGGGATCCACAGGATATTCACATAACGATTGAAAAATTTCGATTGACGATTACATATAAATGTATTGCAAAAAATTTATTTATTTATCACATATTAAGAACACGCAATTAATAATAAGGAATATATAATATGAACATAGCTTTTTTTCCTAAGGAAGTTATGCTTATTTAGCTGACTATTTAAAAAAAATGTCGAAATGGGTAAATTTTTCGATTTTATTATGAAATAATATGTCAAAAAAAAAAAGAAATATACACTAGGCATTATTTTAAAGTAAACTATAAGTTTTATGAAAGAAAACAAACATTTCGATACTGATAAATATTTTCAATTAATCTCAGAAATGCATTGAATGCATTTTTTCATCTTAATCTGATATATATAATTATTTATTTTTGAAAATTAGATAAAGAAAAATTGACGAAAATTGAAGGAAAAATAACTTTTTCACTCGCATTTTTTTTACTCGCCAAATTTACTGATTTCCCCCTGTTTAAGGTAGAAATTTTTAGTGTTACCCTTGAGTTAGATGCGGTCGACTGTGAAACAGTTCAAAGGTCTTTGGCGCAAAACTATTTTTCAACGCCAATGTTTGGCTAATTGTAAAATCGCGTATTTTTAATTAATTTTTTTTTCATTTTCAGGGCATAATTTTTAAGTTAATGCTTTCAAATTTAACAAATTAATTATACAAAAATAAAGTACTTTGAAATAAAAAATGTACAAAGTACTACTTTTTAATTTATTTCTCAGAAAAACATAAGTTTACGAAAATCACAATTTTTTTTTAAATCCGTAATTTTGAAGCAATTTTTTCAATCTTCGTATATGTTACGGATAATATTACTGTACACACGGAAAAAAGGTTTTGTGAGATTATCTTCATAAATGACGAAGTTTTTCAATGTGAAGTAAAAATTAAGACTACTTTTTAAAAATTCTTTAAAAAAACAGTTTTGGGAATTTTATTTTTTAAATGAGTGGATCTAAAAGAGAAAGGCTTGAAGTTATTTAGTGTAGAATATCGTTTTAAAAATACGAAAAAAAATTCATACCCAACAATTTAGAAATAATTTTCATAAAAACGCATCAGTTTCAACCATTTTTTAAAAAACACGTTAAAAATAGAAAATATCGTTATTTTGCAAAGAAAATTATACCGTATCGTGGCGAAACAAATGATCTTTCCGATTCTGTAATTATTTTTTGTCTGATTTCAACACCGAAAATTGGATGGCAATTTTAAGATGGTGGAAACGTCGGATCACCGCTCGGTCGAAACGGAATGGAAGTTCTGCCAAGTAAACAACCGGCAGGAGTAAAACAATTAGGCATTTTTAGGTTTTTAATTAATATCTTTTCAACTAACTACAATATTGGAATATAAATGGACAATACGGCTTCCCCTGAAAATTCCTGATCTCTTGGTACCTTCAACGAATTTCTGCTTGGTTCGTGAGAAGATAGACGAACATACATAGATAAATAGATACGTTTGTTTACTTTCGAATTATAATAGTCTAGACTAGCTTTCATGGCCCGGCGTTGCATGGGCTTTTACCCTGGTATAACTTAACCCTCTGAGTGTTCGACCTTGTCCTGAAAAATCATTCCGAAAGCGTTTACTTCTTTTTTGAGAATTCCTTCGAAAGTGCAACATATTTAATTCCTTTCTCATTTAAAGAACGCGGGAGGTCTACAAGGGAAGATTTTATTACTCAGTTCGGCCTCTTTGTTGCTTTAAAACCTTGATAAAACTCGTTCACAGCTGTGACGTTGCCTTGTGCGAATTTTGGGTGGAAAAAGCGGGTCAACGTGGTTGTTTGATCGGTTAGGTCACAATAAAAGTGAAGAGTTAAAAAAAAAACTCCGAAGAAAGAAACTTGTTACAAAAGTTGAAAAATACTTGTTTATTTTAAACAAAACAAAATTAAAAAATATTAATTTAAGAAAAATAAACTATTTTGGACTAACGATTTGAGCCAGGAAAAAGTACCTTGTACTTATTGTGGAATATGAGACTAAGAAAACACAAATACATCGTAATGTTTTTTTAAAAAGTAACTATGTAAAAAAGAGTAAAAGTGACCATCTCTCTCTCGCTCTTTTTAAACAATAAGAGAATATATCAAGTATCGTTACATATGACGATTATGTTTATGAAATGAAATCAATCTTCCTCTATTCAATTATATTTTAAATTTAAAGTAACATAAAGAAGGATTTCAATACTTTTAATTTATATATATTTTAATCCTATAAATGATGTTTTTATGTTAAATTAATTTTTCGGAAAAAATCTAAATTTTATTTCATAGTCAAACAATTTGTACTAAGCAAAAATACCTTTTTTACATAGGCATTTGTGACGGAGCAAAAAGCAAATTTAGTCAAATTTTTTATTTTTATTTTAATGGGAATATATTTTTCTTCAAAATGTAAAAGTATTTCTAACCATTTTCTATTAAAATTTAATTTTTATTTTTCTGTTTCTTTAGTGTTAAACGGAAAATTCACCGATAAATACAACTTTCACACAATTCAATCATTACAAATTCTAAAGAGAGAAAAACTCCTCCCAATTAATTTTGTCTTTCAAAACAGTATGTGACGGGTGCTTACGCGTTTCACTAACCTTCTCTCATAAACTTTTTAAATTGTATTTATTTTGACCAATCCCCACTGAGAGCTGAAAGTGTGACTTATGTAAATAAGATAGTTTCGGGTTTAGCGAGTTCGAAAGAGATATAAAAGGAAGAAATGAAATGAAGAGGGAGGATGACTAAGCAGTTTGATAGAGTAGAACTCCGTGTTTGGGATTGAAAAGTAAACTACGTGGTTGCTTAAGAAGGTGTTTCTAAGAGTTTAGTTTAATGAAGTGAAGTTTGATAGTGGGAAGAAGATTATTGAAAAAGGTTCATTAACTTGGTTCAAACGTAATTGAAGATATCTTGGATTGCAGCCTCTTCATAAATTCTACTAGTTTCCAAGTTCCTTCCGAAGAAGATTCCAGGTCTTTAATTTTTGTAGTTTAGATTCAAATGTGTAGTTTGATTGTACGTGTTATGCCCCTCGTGATATCAGTTAGTATTCCGTCGTCCATAATTGAATTCTGATAGCACTCCATGATAATTTATTGTTCTTAAAGTTGATTATTAATTGTGAATTTCTATCCTAAAGGAATAATAAATAAGTGATTTATTATTTGAGTAGTCATTAATTATGAATCCTACATATCCAAACATAGATAATATGCAAAGGGTAATTAATATCCTGGGGTAGTGGGAGACTACGACACTGGCGCCCAAACGAAATACCGGAATTAAGAGCAGGTGCAGGATTTAGAGTTTTGCCGGAGTTATTTTTTTCGGGTAAAGAAAATGTGTCTGAGTTTATCAATAATATCGATGACAATATAGCTTACTATGAAATACCGGCGAATCTATTGTGTGCATATTTAAAAGGTCATTTAATTGGGAGAGCGTTAGACTGGTATGAGGTCATCGGCTTCGAGTGTGTAAATGAAGAAGCGACTGCATTTGCAACACTTAAAAAGAAATTATCAGATAGTTTTCCGGTAATACGGAATAAATCAGAGCTAGAAGCTCAGTTTTTTTCGTCAAAACAACGGAGAGGTCAAGCCTCGTCAGACTTTATTTTACAGCTGTTAAAAATACATAAAACCTTGGAATTAAATTATGATGAGATAAAGTTGATTGATCACATAGTAATGCGACTAGAACCCCAAATAATGGATTATTTAGAAGTTCGAAACCCCAGAACGAAAACTCAATTGATAGAGTTGGTAGACCGGTATGAGGAACGTCATAACTGCAGGGAAAACCAGGGTTCGAGTAATAATTTTGCTAGACGAATTTGGGATGTGAGTAGGAATCCTGAGGAAAGAAGGAATAATAGAAATTGGAGAGATACTGGGGTCGGAAATAGTCAAAATGATCAAAGAGGACTAGGCAGGGGTGCGAATAATTTTCCTCGTCGTAATTATCAAAATCAAGGATTCGAGGGTGGAAATCGATACAATCAGCCAAATCAGAGAACAGACCGGTATCAGAACCGTAGGATGGTGGTTAGGAAGGGTCCTAATGATGATTCAGCAAAACAGAATTGGAGGCGTGTTGATTGCAACAGCGAAAGGCAAAGAAATGCCAATTTAAACTCTCAAAGAGATCGTATTGAGTCAAATCCTCCTAATAGAATTAGACTTAATTCATTGAGATTATCACCAGTTGAACTTCCGTATGTGCCGATTTTGTTGAATGATACTTTTTTAAAAGCGCTCTGGGATACAGGTGCGGAAAAGTCATTTATTTCAGAAAAAACGTACCGGTCATATTTTTCTTTCAGTCCTTTAAAAAAAATCGTTAGCTGAAGTAGTTACAGCTCAAGGGTCACAGTGCAAAAATTTAGGCACAGTTGAGTTGAAAATTAAAATAAGAGAATTTTCGAAATTATGGAAATTTCATGTGATTGCTGAAATGCAATATCCATGCATCCTGGGTGTTGATTTCATGTCACACGCGAAAATTAGTTTTGATTTCCTGTCTAAATCGTTAATCATTCCGGATTCGCAAACGGAAAAAGTGGCAATTTTGGACGAACCGGTTCAAATAGATTTATCTAACACTAAGTTAAATTCAAAACAAAAGCAAGAATTGCAGATTTTGTTTAAAGAATTTCATGGGTTGTTTTCGCTTAAGCCTGGTCTAACACATGTATTTTGTCATGAAATTGACACGGGGGATAGTCCTCCTGTTTTTTCGAGACCTTATCGCTATGACAGGGTCAAACAGGGTATAATCGACTACCATGTTCAGAAGATGTTGGGTGATGGAACAATAGTTCCAACAACATCGCCCTACGCGTCTCCAGTTGTTTTATGTCGGAAGAAAAACGGGTTGCCGTTAGATGACCCAGAAGCTTATAGGTTTGCAATAGATTATAGGAAGTTAAATGCGGTCACGAGATATCCGCGATATCCGCTACCAATAATTGATGATTTGATCACTAATATTCCGCACACCGAAATTATGACATCACTTGATTTACGCAGCGGATACTTTCAGATGGCAGTAGACCCCAAAGATGTGCATAAGACGGCGTTTGTTACAAAAAATGGTACTTTTGCATTTACTCGCATGCCATTTGGCCTTTCGGGGGCAGCTCCAAATTTTCAAAGGGCCATTGAGATGATCCACAGGCCGTTTTGCCCATTGTTATATGGATGACGTGATCATCGCGTCTCCATCTTTTGAAAGCCATGTAGAACACTTACGGGAAGTATTCAGATTATTGCAGGAGGCTGGTTTGACATTAAATCGCGAGAAATGTCATTTCGCGAGGGAACAATTACGTTATTTAGGTTTAGTTATTAATAAAGAAGGAGTTAAAACAGATGAGGAAAAGGTAAAAGCAATTATTGAAATGAAGCCTCCGAAAACGGCAAAACAAATAGCAAAATTTTTAGGAATGACGGGTTGGTATCAAAAGTTTATTAAAAACTACGCAGACATGTGTGAACCCTTATATAATTTAAAACGAAAAAACTCTAAGTTGCGTTGGTCGGAATCAGCACAGGAAGCCTTTGATCGTATTAAGAAAGCACTTACAGAAGCTCCAGTTTTACAATTACCAGATTTTTCCCAGCCTTTTGAACTCTATACGGATGCGAACTCAGTGGGGGTAGGAGCAGTATTGACACAGAATAATAGGCCTATAGCGTTTGCATCGAGAACTTTAAACTGAGCAGAAAGGAATTATACTGTGACGGAACGTGAATGTTTAGCTGTCATATGGGCATTAAATAAATATCGCACGTATTTCGGATCCTTGCCGGTTAAAGTGATAACAGACCATGCTGCACTTACCAAATTAACGAAGGGAAAGAATTTGTTGTCTAGAATGATAAGGTGGACGCTTAAGTTGGCAAATTTTAATGTAGAATGGGAACATCGCCCAGGTACGCAAAATTTAGTGGCTGATATGTTGTCTAGAAACCCGTTAGAAAGTAATGAGGAACCAAAAGTGTCTTGTGCGGTGATTAGATCGTTAGTATTATCTTCTAGAGAACAGTTAAGAGAGGAACAGAGAAATGACCCGGAGCTAGGGCATATAATGAGGTTTTTGGAAAATCCGGACGATAGTTCTGTTAATGAATCGATCTGCAGAAATTGGTCCAATGACTTTAAAATCGTTGACGGTTTGCTATATTATGCAAAGTATACAACCACACTAGGTGAATTAAGGGTATTTATACCCAAAACATTACGTAAAGATGTTATGCGAGAATTTCATGTCTCGCCTATGGCAGGTCATTTAGGCAAAAAGAAAACCTACTTAAAATTAAAGGACGCGTGTTATTTTCCGTACATGAGGAAATACATTTATAAATATGTAGCAACCTGCGACCGATGCCAAAAAATTAATTATAAAAACGGATTACCAGCTGGTCAATTAATTCCCATAATAACGAATTTTCCGAATGAAATCGTGTCTTTAGATTTGTTAGGCCCATACCCTGCAACTAGTCCAGAACGCTATAGATTTATTTTAGTAATTACGATAATTTTTCTAAATGGGTTGAAATAGTTCCCTTAAGGAAAGCTTCGGCTAAAGCAATCGCCAATGCATTTTTTGAAAATTATATTGCGCGTTATGGAGCTCCTGTTAAATTAGTCACAGACAACGGTCCCCAAATCATACCCGAAGTTTTTGAACAAGTGTGTCGCAGATTGCACATAAAACACGTTAAAACTGTGGTATATCGTCCACAAGCTAATCAAACAGAAAGAGTTAATCGCACTCTTTTAAAAATGATTTCGAGTTTTGTCGCGGATAATCACACTAACTGGGATCAATTTCTGCAAGAGTTCGGTTATGCGATTAGGACAGCAGTACATGAGACAACGGGTAAAACACCGGCGGAATTATTTTTAGGTCGAAATTTAATCACCCCTTTTCAGAAATTAGTTATGGTAACTGATGGATCAGATTTAGTTTGTGGGAACATAGAAAGGTTGTTTGAGGAGGCTAGAGTTCATACAAAGCGCCAGCAAGAGAAGTGGGCGAAATATTATAATAAAAAGAGGCGTGAAAATAATGTGAAAGTTGGTGATCTAGTATTAGTTCAAACTCACCCGTTAAGTTCAAAATGTAAAAAATAGTAGGTAAATTTATGCCAAAGTTTGAAGGCCCATATAAAGTTCTGAGTGTAAAAAATAATAATAATTTAGTAATATTAAAATTTGGTAAAAGAATAACGGTTAATGTGGACCAGGTGAGAATTTACCATCAAAGAGAAGACAGTGTTGCCGAGTCGGAAAGTAACACTAGTAGTGATCATGGTGCAGTGACATCAATCAGGTCAGATGATGCGCAGTCGTCATTGGTGCAATCGGAGAATGATAGGGGTGGTCGTAAAGGATCGAAATCAGGAAATGTAAATGGTAGTAGAGATATAGTTGCGAATAGACGCGATGGAGTGGAGGTGAGAAAAAAACGTGGACGGACGGAATCTGCTGTTTCTTCGGGGGGTGGCGCGTATAATTTCAGGAAAAGGAGACCTTTATACACTGAAAGAGAGAAAAGAGGAAGGCCTGAATCCTGGAAGGAAAACGTACGAAAGAAGAGACCAGAGGCCCAGATAGATCGCGAGAAAAGAAAGATTTCCTCGTCAATGCCTCTCGTCCCTCCAGGAAACGTTATAGAAAGGTGGAAGAAAATAGTTCTGAAAGAGCAGTTCCAGGACCATCCCACAGATTCAAGTACAACAGACCTCATCAGGAAAGGAGCTGTCCATACAATCTGCGGAGCCGACGTCGAGTGGACAACAGCCAAGTTCCAGTTCTCACAGAAGAAAACAACGCCTCAGCAGGAGCATATCAACTTCAACGGACTCGATGGAAGAGGAGACCCAGAAGGTTGGAGTGCAGAGTGGACAACTCTAGTACAAGGTCATCCAGCACAGAAGCCATGGTGGGAGACAAAGCCTATGCAGATTGGATCTAAAGACTAGTCAGGTTGTATAATTCTAATTTGTTTATTTTTCCTCTGACAGACAGTTCGGAGTATTTTCCATGTGGGCTAGTCTAATTTTTTTTGTAAAGTTAACGTACAAAAGTGTCACTGAGTTGTGTGCATTTTCATATCGGTTGAAAAGACTTTTGTATTTAATTTTTTTCCAAATTGTGGAAAAACATTTGTTGAATTGCAATTGTTTTGCTAACACATTAAAGACGTGGCTTATATGTGAGATTACTTGTATTGTTTGTTGTAATATATTCTATGTAAAATGTATATATTTTGTGTGTAATTATTCAGATGTATAAGTAGTGTCTGGTTTCTGGGCGCGGCGTAATTAGGAAATACTAACACAAAAAACATTAACAGCGCAGCGCGATTGATTGGGAATTTTGAAAATGAAACCAGATAAGGGTTATTTTGTTACTAAACTATATATATATAATATAATGTATGCCATATTTTATGTCAATAAGGAAGTTGTATAAAAGTTCTGTGCATTTAATGTCATGTTTTAGAAAAAATTGACAAGGTTTCCTTTCAGGGCAGCAGTCCCTGAACATAGTGATGTGATGAAAGTTTGATGTCGTATGAAGATAACTGTTGTAAAATTTTTTATATTTATTAGCACTTAAGTAAAGTGTATGATCAGGGTTTTTTCCTTGAAAGGTTTTCCCCTGATCTTCGCCCGAATGGGATGCACTGTAGGAAACCTAAACGTGTACAAGAACAATAAATTGAAGTGGAGTATCCCTTTTGAGTAATCATTTCTGTGTGTGGAGTTTAATTAAAGTTTCTAACTTAGAGAGTTAAAACTTTCTACAAGTTCAGAATTTGCGAGCGTTATAAAGTTCGTGAGTTAACTTTTTACAAGTTCAGGCATTCTAGAGTAGTTAAAATTTGTGCAGTTTCAGTGTTTTTCAGATGTTAGGTAAATTAAGCGAATTTCTTGCAGGTCGTTTAGACCTTCAATAAGTCACGCTTTTTTTTCTCGGAGGGGGGGGTTGTGACGGGTGCTTACGCGTTTCACTAACCTTCTCTCATAAACTTTTAAATTGTATTTATTTTGACCAATCCCCACTGAGAGCTGAAAGTGTGACTTATGCAAATAAGATAGTTTCGGTTTAGCGAGTTCGAAAGAGATATAAAAGGGAGAAATGAAATGAAGAGTGAGGATGACTAAGCGGTTTGATAGAGTAGAACTCCGTGTTTGGATTGAAAAGTAAACTACGTGGTTGTAAGGTGTTTTCTAAGAGTTTAGTTTAATGAAGTGAAGTTGATGTGGGAAGAAGATTATTGAAAAAGTTCATTAACTTGGTTCAAACGTAATTGAAGATATCTTGGATTGCAGCCTCCTTCAAATTCTACTAGTTTCCAAGT
>BMAO01018831.1:0-34305 GCA_019973975.1 Trichonephila clavata | reverse complement strand
AATTCAGAATCACGCAGAAAATGAACTCTAAAATAAAATTTCACCTGTAGAATTATCACACACTTCTTGAAGAAAAATATGCAAATTACAGGAAACCACCAGATGGCGCGGATAGTACGTCACAATGACGAGAGTGTAAGAGAGGGGTATATAAGAATGGTGGCTAAGAAGTAAAATGGTTCACAAGCGATTTAAAAGCCTTTCAGTGCAATGAACCGCATAGTTATGGCACAAAGAAGCATTGGATGATTTTTTACGTGGTAGAATTATCGGACGACTGGAATGCGAACGTACCCAGGGATGTATCCGAGGAACTTGGAATCGCCCAAAGTGTCATCTCCAGGCTTGGCAACGATTCCAAGATGATGGTAATGTGAGTAGATGTTACAGCACAGGTTGCCCTCGAGTTACAAAGCCGAATGAGGACCGGTATTTGGCAATTATGCCAAAAGAAACAGACAGAGCACAGCATCAGACCTGTCTCGTAAGGTCTCTTCAGCTTCCAGTACGACAGTTTTCAAAGCAGACTGTGTACAGACGCTTAGGGCATATTTGTCTATATGCTCGTAGGCCTGTCAGATGTGTTTTCCTTACCGCAACTCACTGTTGCCTGCGATTAACCTGGAGTAGAGAGCATGCATTGTGGACACCGCTACAGTGGTCTTGTGTGATGTTTTCCGACGAGTCCAGGTTTAGTTTGCAGTCTGATTCTCGCCGGATTTTCATATGGAGAGCACCAGGTACCCGTTACTACCAAGAAAACACCATTGAACGACATCGTTACGGTGGTGCAGGATGGCTCGTTTGGGAAGGAATTATTCTTCGTTCCAGAACTGACCTGCATGTTCAGAGTGTAACGATGACAGGCAACATCTATCGGGATGTCTTTCTGGAATAGAATGTACGTTTGTTTCGGGGAGCCATGGGTGCTGAATTTCTGTTTATGGATGACAACGCCCATCCTCACCGTGCAAACATTGTAGACGAATGCCTTCAATCGGAGGATATCACACGTATGGATTGGATCACACGTCATCATTTTATTGGGCTGCTCGTCGACTAACGGCAGAGATGCCGAAGACGGACGTATGATAAAAAAAAAATTTAAAAAAATTCTAGTGCATAAATATATTCCCTAAAATGTAGTTTTTTTACAATAATGCTTTTACATTCTTCTATTCTATATTTCTGAATAATTATTGAGGATATTTCTGCAGAGCAACGAAAAAAAAATAAGTAAAAAAATGTATGAACGTCATTTATTGGCATTATGGAATAATTCAAATTTTCAAACATTGAATCTTCAAAAAAAATGAATTAGTCCACCTCTTTCGTATTTATTTATGAAAAATATCTTTAAAAACCAAAAAGAAAAAATGGTTGATTTATTAAATCAATGTAAGCGTTCTGCACTTTTCTAATAAACGAGAGAGAGTTTACAATAACTCTTTACAAAAAAACTTTTTTTGTATAAAATCAGTTGATCTTAATACTTCAGAAAGAATTCTGAATAAGAGAGAGACGTATAATAATACCATTTGTGAATACAGAAATTCAACCATGCGTTGCGAAAAAATCAATATTTCAAACTAAATCTTGGACAAGATAAAACTTTGTAGAATTTATATATTCATATAATTTGTATTTTTTAATATGTTTTAAATGAAAATAAATTCCATTTATTGTTGTTTCACTCAATTTGAAAAGGAGTGACATTTTATTACCAACACATTTAATTTAATTCAAATAAGCACTTTACAAAATGTATAGCCCTTCAAGATTTCACAGCTGGTATTTCTTTCAAATAGCAATGTTTATACATAATTCATCGAATTATTAATCTGGAACACAAAAGAAAATTGCTGCAGGGTAATCACATCGTAAAAATTCTATTACTCAGCACATCACTCTGTAACAGCTTTTGCAAACTTTTTTTTTTTTTAGTGATCATTTCAGAATCAAAAGTTTGAATATATCTACTTTTTTTTTTAATAATCCTGGATATATTCTACACAAAAACGAGATATTCATTTTAATATTTATATATTTTTTAATCCACATGTACAAATAACATACAATAAAAATAATGGGTGGTTATTTTGCTAACTTTACACCAAATGTAATCAACTTATCAAGGACACTTTTCTCTTGATTTTATAATTGATTAATCCCGTTGGCTTGTGAGAAAAAAAATATCACGGGGAAAACAAATTACGCAAATGAACAGCATGTATATCTTTTCATACAGCACATACAAGAAACCACAGAATACATAATACATTAGAGTGAGTGAGTGATTTTGGGGTTTATTGGCGCAAGAGCCGATTTCGGCTATACTGCGCCAAAAATTTGTTTTAATATCTGTGGTCTAGACGGGAAGAGAAAGAAAGAATGAATTGAATGACAAGAAAGAGGGTTGAAAATAGAGAAGGATCACTAGGGTACCCCGGGTTTACCAAAGACAGTAAACCCCGTGGGAAAAGGAAAATATCACTAGGGCACCTCGGGATTGTGACACCCGTACTCACCTAAAGAAGGTGAGCCCCCTGAGTGGCAATATACATTAGAAAACAGTGATTGTGGTAGCGTCAAAATAAATTACACTTCAGACCTTCACAAAATTTAGTGGAAGATTTTTCCTCTTATATATATTGAATTTCTTTCCATTGTTCAAGTTGCCAAAATGGCGCAAAAAGTAAAATTATATTTTGATATAGTGTCACATGTACGAAAATGACTTCTATTTTGTATGTGCTCTGCTCTGCACCAAATGACATTGCAATTATGAAGCTAAATGTGCAGAATACTTTTTGACTGCTTTAACTTTAAAGTTTAAAAACTTTTATTATACATAACAAAATGTGTTATATGATGAAAATCATGTAAATGATAATTCAGATCAAGAGAGCATGTTGGTCACTGCATACGCTGTATTGTTTCAGCTTCCAGAAAGCTCTCCACGAGACAATCCACAAGGTGAAGCATTTTTCTGAATTAAAAGAATAGAATAACCAAAGGCTGAAGCATAATGTATGACACGGGTTCTCAAAATCTCATCGGCATACCTTGGAACCGTAAAAATGTCGTTCTGAATGATATACTAGTCAGTACGTCCGCCTATGTTGATTCCAGCCCTCAGTACTTAACCTCGGGGTACCACACTATCTCAATTTTAGATAAATTAATTTCATTAGTTCATATACACATAATCAGCTTGAACATAAAAACTATGGGTGAATAGAAACGTAAATATTACCGGTAAAATACTAGAAGATCATAACAGATAGAACAAAACATAATTTCATTCTGTTCTATTCATTCTACTTCCCAATTATTCTTTTTAAACTATGCGAATCAGTATGAACTGAAATGATTTGAACTGTGATCTTTAATTTGTCAATATAAATATGCTTGCTAAGTAATCGAAAGGAGAGAAACCTTCAAGACAAAAGATGAATAAGCTTAGGACACATGATGCAATTCTGTTTATCAATCATGGGCGTTGATAGCTTGAATTGAGATATAGATAGAATTCTGTAGTAGCTACATAGTGAAAATGATCTCATATTTACATTTAAACTATTTGGTTCGTTTCAAGCAGAAGTTTGTTGGGTCCTTTCTCTTAAACATAAAATTGAAAATATATCACGTAAAT
Source organism: Trichonephila clavata (assembly GCA_019973975.1). Lineage (NCBI taxonomy): Eukaryota > Metazoa > Arthropoda > Arachnida > Araneae > Nephilidae > Trichonephila > Trichonephila clavata. The sequence goes on along the minus strand of BMAO01018831.1, from coordinate 30,650 downwards.
TTATAAATGTAAAAGTTATTAATCTGACATTTTGTGTCTCTGTTTCTACCACTATCTCATAGTGAAATCAATTAAATAACTAAATTTAGATTTAATAGCATTATACAAATACGGATAAAAACCTTCAAAGTTTTCTCACTCTCATTATCTTATAGCTCTCCCGTCTGTATTTTAATTCTACCATATTTGAATGGAATTAATTCAAATAAATTTATAGGAATATCTCATTAGTATTCTAAGCGATGTTAAAATTTTTACCATTTAAATTGTCATGGAATATTGAAATGAAAATATCTCTTGATCTCTACCAATTGAAAATATATAGTTTTGTATAATATATCCTTCAAGTTAATTTTATAATGTATGTCTTACAAACTATGTGACGTACACAAACCAATTTCAAAAATTTAATTTATATTAATTTCCCTACTGTACCTGATACCTTATTTTATACTGCAATAATACAAATATATCCGAACAATGCTGTTCCTTTACATAAGTATTTTAATTGAGTCTTTTACATTTATTTACTTAATACAAGCTCAAAATATTCTTCTGTCAGATTTCGACCCACATCAAGTAGTAACAAATTTTACAGCAAAATTCTCAACTCTGATATTAGCCTACTTCGCGTGTCGTATCTAAACTTCCTACATTTGAAATCAATTTCAGTTCCAACTCCTGATACAAGATGTTATTCGCTATTAGAAAGCTGACGGCTACTGGCTGTCAGTATGTATTTCGATTCTCTTTCCCCATATTTCCATTCTCCCAACTCAAACACTTTAAACTTACAAACGATTCATTATTGGGCAGGCAGGAACCCTTTAAAAGCATCGAAAATAAGACGATAATTGGATACTTTGGAATTTATTCTCAAATAAAGTAATTGCAAATATCCTGCAGCATGATATTGGGTTATGGTATTTTAGGTTCTGTTATTTGAAATCAGTTGTGCACCCTGAGGTCTATTACAAACTCCGAATTTCCTTTAAAGAGCTTGTCTTTCCGAAATGTAAAAGAGGTTTAACAAAAATGATTTGAATGGAATAAACAATAAAACACACATAAATTGTATACATTTTTTTGGCAAAAAAGCATAAATAAAGCTTTTAAAAATTTTTGGTTTATCTATTCAATGGATCACATTTTTTGTTGTTGATTGTGATATAACGTTATGTATATTCTAGTAAATTTTTAAAAAGTATATAAATGTAAGTTTGTGGTTTCTTCATGAATGTTATTTATAATACAGATGTAATATGTATATGATACATATGTAATATGTATATAATACATTATGAAAAATGCATTATATATTTCTGAAATATATATTATGAATTACACAAACCATGTTATTTCGAAACTAAGACCTAACATAAAACATAGCTGAAAGCACCTAAAATATAGAATCAAGAGAGGCTATCTCTCAAAACAAGCTCTTGTTAGATAATCAGCCAAATGGGTCCCAAGTATTGCCAAATGACCTTTAAAAAGTAAGATACAATGCAGAGGTGCATTTGATTACAAATGGCCATGCAGCAATTGATTAAAATCTTCAGAATTCGAAACGTAGGGGTTGCACAAAAATATTAACTCTTGACTGAATAATAAATTCAAAAGAGAGAATCCTAAGTGGCTATAAAACGGCTAAAAACCCTAAGATATGATGAGTGCAAATGTAAGAGCTATTTCGCGATAAATTTCGTATGAAGATATTTTCAATACTATACGTAAGAAAAAGGTACGTTTGACGAGTTTCGTCGACTCAAAAACATCTCTGAATGTTGTCAATGTTATTATAATTGCGTTTAAACGTGCTTGGGAATGGTTTACAGTATTAGCTGTATATCGCGGCATTTGGTGACGTCTTTTGATTTGACGAAATTAGCCCATTATATGCCCCCAAACCCTATTCTTTAATTTCTTTGGAAAAAAATATATTAATATCTTAAGATGAATGAAATATGAAAAGAAAAACTAATTTTAAGTTTCTATGTGTATTGGTATGGAAACAACAGACCGTCCCGTTTTGGGGACATTGATCAAATAAGCTATCAAAATCCGCAATATTATTATCCATGCAAAAAATTGTAATTATTAGCATGAAAGACAAAATAAATTGAGTTTGAGATGTTTTTGTGTTTCTTTGGTGTATGGAATGGAACAAAACACTTGTCATGGACACCAACATTACACCTATCACACACTTTCGTCTTTTTTTCATACATTACCCCATCTTTTCTGTGTTTTAGTTGGCACGATGAAGTGATTCCCTGGATCAAGTCGTATATTTGTGCTAACCCGTCCACCCATTAGTTTGTTTCCTTGAAGTTTTCCATTAGACGTTTCGACGTTTATTCTGTTTTCTTTAAGAGATATAAAAGCACTATTCTCCGTCCAACATCCAAAAGCGTGAGCTTTTCATCTGGATTAGCAATTTGGTATGCATGCTATGTGTTTACCACACAAATATCGATCATCTAGGTGAACAATGGCCACCACCATTTCTTTGACTTGTTCAAATCTTATATCGAGATAGGAATAATATTGCAATATGCCATTGTCCCATTATTGAGACACCCATCAAATAATTTGATCCTGAATTTACTTCAGGAATTCTAGAATCTGCTGATTGTTACATGGACATCTGTATATTCATGACAAACACATCCACATAAAAATATTTCTCTCAACTGTTGTATAGCTCCGTACCAGAACGCTTACAGTTCAAAACTAAATAATGCGCTTATTAATCCATTTGCAACAGTAAACTATTTAGTGAAACAGATTTGCTATTGATTTTGTAACTGTTATAATAGTCAGTGCAACATTTAGGAACAACAATCATAAACTTAAAGTTCCACTATTTAGGTAGAAATAAATAAAAAAAAAGCATCCCCAAAAAAGGACAATGGTAAATAATGTGTTAATAGATGGTTTAATAATTAGTACTGAAAATAATTTTGAAAGACCATACTAAAACGAATATTACAGTTTTCTGCTGAGAAATTGGGATTTTCAGCCTGAACAAAAATGATTATCATAGTACTATAATGTGAATTAATGAATGAATGAAGGGAATGCCAGTTGTAAATGTTGATCGGATCTAGACTTCTAATGTTTCCTGAGTTAAAATACTCCATTTCTGGATGAACTGCTGAAGGAAGAGCAAAGTGTTTGGTTATTCTAGAGTTGATGTATTCAAGCAGTCGCATTTGTAATTTAACCACAGTTAGACTAATCGACAGAATAATTTGAAGCATTCCACGTGGACTGCTTCCTGCAGTGATGTGAACACGGATTAGTTTCATGATAACTATTCGGTAAGACTGCATTTGAGTTAATGTAAATTTTTATGTAATATACGATTGTGAGCATAAAAAAATTAATGTAATATAAGCAAAACCGAATAATATATTTTCATTTTTATTTATTTGTGAGTGTGTGTGTATTATACATTTTATAGACATAATTAGGTCGATTTTTGTTCGGATAGAATAGCTTTTTCTTATAACAACGGAAAATTGAAACGGGTTGGTATCAATCTTGCTCACCAAGTGTATGCAATTTGCAGCACTATTGCCAAATACCTGTTTATTTTCAACATTGCATTTTGTACTATGATGGAGTATTTTATCAAAGTAACAAAAAGTAGAAAATTACATTAAAAAGAATTCTAAAATATGCCTCATTATCCAAATATGAATGTATTCTAATAAAGTAATTTTATATGAAGAATTTAAAAACAAACATAACTTGTTACTCATAACACATCAAAGTAGGATAATGATGAAAATTAGCAATATTTTAGGTTTCAAAGCATATACGTATTTCATTATTAATTTTTTAGATTACTACCCGTCATTATTTATGCATTTTCATTTTTTATTACTATAATTTCGTAAGATTTGACGGTTTACATTTTACAACGAAAATTTCTGATTTATTTACAACTTGTTTCTCATTTAATTAAGTTGATGACTCAGTAATTGTTAACACAATAAACATCCTGTACCTTAAATACTTAAGATGTAAATATTCTTATTATTTCTCTGTTCAGTCAATTTTAGATTTACTTTAGTAACTTAATTTAAAATATAAATTCTTTATTTTTCTGTTAATTTTCTCTGTATTAAGTTTGTTAAAAATATCCATATCTTTTTTTAAAAAAAGGTTCTAATTTTTCCTGATACACTATTTAACTCTTTCATCTTGTTGCTAGAAACAACATAGTACCGTGTACAATGAGGAAATTTCTATGAATAAACTACTTTAAAAAGAAATGCAAAATCGAATATCCTACTCAAATTTTTAAATTCTCCATTCATTGATTATTCACAAAATCGTATAATCAGTAGCGTCTATATAACAAACGTAGAATTTCGTTACATTTACATTTTAGCAATATATCTAGATCTATAGAACTACTCAAGAGAAAATAATAGATTCCAAAAGGCCTTATCGAAATATTGATGGTACATTTAGAGATAAATCTTTTCTCCCTTTTACTCTATCAACATCTTCGTAAAATATTAATCGTTTCGAGTAATCCTTTAATCTTCTACGAACAGTAACTGTCAAAAAATGAATGAAACTCTGAAATTACTGCTGTTAGTTGCTTTGGGGAGCCTTAGTATATTTTTTCTTATGTTTTCAACTGAATCGCTGATACAAAGTACCAGACATATTCTTCACGTAGCTCGTTTTCAAGATCATCAACGTTCCCATTAAAGTTTCTTCGATACTCATGGGTATACAACAGGAAATAAAACCAATGATTTCTTCGGAATTTCACATCGTACTCTAAGGAGAGATAAGTGTATAATACAGCCATACATATAAATCTTAAAGACACTGATCTTTGGTTACGAGTTGGAAGTAAAAATAAATATGTAATCAGATATATACACATAGAAAGTCTGCATTATAGAATGCATTTCTTATGAGAAACCTAATATTTTTTATTTACACCAAAAGATCATACAAACAATTTAGTAAAAATTTTTAGAAACATGGAAAATGGATCTAAAGAAAAAAAATTTTAATTAGCTAATGTGTATATGTGATGTGAATCAATTTAAATCTAAGTTTATTTCTATAAACACGAATTTGAGCATATATAAACCTTGAATAAGGACTATTGCTCTGAATGAAAGTGAATGAATTCGGATCCTCTGAATGAAGTCGGATCCTCAATAAAGCGAGTAAGAAAAGTTACTCCTTTTTGAAAAAAAACTCTTAAGGCATCCGACTACCCTAAAATTGTGAATTTTTCCAAATTTAACAAATTTTTTTAATTTTATTTTATAGGTCATGTTATTTTCTTTATAAAAATGCCCAGTTTATTATCCTCCGCTCACTAGAACAAAAACTACAAGTGTTTTAGTAAAAACAGATGCCATTACTTTAAGCAAGATGGCATTCTTTAAAAAGCGTTCCACTCGAAATGTATATTTTTTTTGTTGAAAATGCTCAAACGGGAACAGCAATTGCTAAAAAAAGTTTAAAAATAATGAGTGAAATTTTTTGTGTATATTCTGTATAATAATAGAACTGTTTTAAACTTCAGATTTATCAATCACTGTTTTATTACAAAATTTACAGCCCCTTATGAGAATATAATCATTGTTTTTTTAAGCAATTTCATATAATAACAAAGATAAAGTGCTCTAGTTTTTGTAAAAAAGAAAATATCTCTTATCCTGAAGGTCATATCAAAAATGAATAACATAACACATTAGAATGAAAAAAATTGAAAATTTGTTTATAAACCTTTGATACAGAATGGGTCGCGTTTGTGATATTTTTTGTAAATGTTTACTAATTTTTTCCTATTTTAGTAATAATTTCTTTTTCTCTTCTTAATTTTAGCATATTTTTCTTAAAATGCACTAAAAAAATCCCTATATCTCCATATTTTTTTTTAAAGTTGTCGCAAGTAGTCGGATACCTTAAGGAAAATCTTTGCATCTATTCAAGAGAACAATGTCCGAGTGGAGAATTCCTTACAATCATGGAATTTATTGGAAATACGGCGGGATTGACATTGTGAGAACTATAAAAGCCTCACGCATTAGGTGGCTGGGTCATTTGTACAGATATGCCGATGCTTTTCCTACCAAAATAACAACTTTTTCGAAAATTGAATGAACCAGATGTAGACTACGACCACCTACACGATGGTTAGACGATGTTGGAAAGGACCTCAAACTAATAGGAATCAGCCAATGGAAGACCGTCGTGACTGATACAATCAACTGGAGCAGGATCAACGAGTTAGCTTTAAACTGCAAAAGGCTGTTGAGCGTATGAAGAAGATATGTAATGTAATACTTATGCAACAAAATCCTAATACCATTGTTGCGTTTATGGGGGTTCAACATAGTTGGATGCACATTTACTTCTTAGTTTAGTTTAATAACTATCTTACTGCACAGTACAACCATTTATATTTACAGATACATTTCGTGGTATTTATATACAATCATCCACACAGTCACAGTTAACAGTCTCTAACTGGTTGCAGTTAAATATACCGCATCTCCTCCCGCCTTAAACAACAAGTCTCTCCGGAGGTCGCCTGATTCTCCCGGAACGCCTAGGAAATGGCCTGTCTGGAACTGGTGGACTCCTCGTCTCGGAGTCAGTCTCTTTAGCTGAAGACTGTGATAGATCTGGAACCGCAACATCAGTTGATGGCACTCGTTGTACAGAAGATGATTCCAATTCCTTGTTCGGATCCTTAGAAATATCTTCCGCCATTTCTGCATGCTGAATATTAGATTTGTTTTCTCGAACCTCTGCTGATGGAAATCTCTGGTGAATAGTTGGGATGATGTTTTCTTACACTTGATCACCCACTGGACGGATCTGATCAACATGTCGTCTCACCAAGGTTCCTTGAACATCAATGATGTAGTGGAGCACGCCATCCTGGTTTACAATAGTACCAAACTTCCATCTAGTATTAGCTGCTCTGTAAACTCTCACAGCCACTCGATCTCCAACATCAAATTTCCTATCTCGAAATTCGAAATTATCTCTTCGTAATTTATCCTGAATTTTTGTTTTCAATTCAGGTAAAAGCAAATCTATCCTGGTTCTAATGTCTCTTTTTAGGAATAACATGGCTGGACTATGTGTTGTAGTTACATTAGGAGCTTTTCGGTATTGCATTAAAAATTTACTTAATTTCTGTTGTATAGTACCTTCGTATATATATATTTATGCATAGCTCTTAATGACTGCTTTAAAGTAGCAACATAGCGTTCTGCTTGTCCCTTACTAGAAGGTTTGAAAGGTGCACTAGTTTTGTGCTTAACTCCATTTCTTTGTATAAATCGCTGAAATTCATAGGATGTAAACTGAGATCCATTATCGCTGACAAGTACCCTAGGTAATCCGAATCTTGCAAAACTATCTCGAAGACATTCGATGGTTTTCTTGGTTGTGGTTGTCTTCATAGGATACACTTCTAACCATTTGGAATGATCGTCAACGATCAGAAAAAACGTGTGTTCAAAAATTGGTCCAGCAAAATCTACATGAATACGTTCCCAGGGCCTACTGGGATATTCCCAGTAATGAACTTTAGCTTTTGTGGGATCACCCTTATATCTAACACAATCGACACAGTTTTTTGAGCTTCTTCAATATCTTTATATTTTTCCAATAGATAAACGATCTAGATATAGCCTTCATTTTTACTATTCCTAAGTGTCCAGCATGTAATTCTTCCAGAACGTTCTTCTGAAATTGCCTTGGAATACAGACCCTTTGTCCGTACATAATGCAACCATCCTCAATGGTATACTGGGCTTCCCTCCTTTGCAAATCTTTACCTTACCTTAAGGCTTTTAAGAGTGGACACAGCTCTATATCTTTACCCGTCTCCTGTCGTAACTCCTTCGAAGTAACAGGTAATGCTTCAATCTGTGACATCTGAAATATTGTGATGACATCTTTAACCTCAAGCTCTTCCAATGTTTTAGTTAACCGAGAAAGAAAGTCTGCATTTCCGTGTTCAATCATTTTACGGAATATTATATCAAACTCAAATAACTTCAAAATTAATACATAATGTAAAAAAAGCCTGGTAGCTGCCAACACTGGTAAACCTCTTTTTGAATCAAAAATAGCTACCAAAGGTTTGTGATCCGTTATCAAAGTGAATCTTCTACCTTTCAAATATAGATAAAACTTTTTTACTGCCCAAACTATTGAAAGAGCTTCTTTATCAATTTGGGAGTATTTTTTCTCGGACCCAGATAAAGTTCTTGATGCGAACGCGATCGGACGTTCAGAGCCATCTGGATATACGTGTGACAGAGCACAACCAATACCAACTGGAGATGCATCACTAGCTAAAGTTAAAGGTAGGCTAGGATCATAATGCACCAAAACTTTAGGTGAACAAATTTCCTTCTTTATTTGCTCAAAGGCAACCTGGCAATCCTTCGACCATAAAAATCTAACATTTTTCTTTGTCAAATTATTAAGAGGATTAGCAATAGTAGCTAAATTTTCACAAAATTTCCCGTAAAAATTAACTAACCCTAAGAAACTTTTTACTTCATGAACATTCTTGGGTACAGGAGCATTAACAACGGCTGAGATTTTTTCGTTAGTTTTATGTAACCCTTTTGAATCGATTCTATGCCCAAGAAAATTTATTTCATTTTGAAAAAACTTACTTTTATTTAAATTAAGCTTTAGCCCGTGTTCTCTACATTTCTTAAAAAATTCCTCTAAAGCTGTAAAATGCGAAATTTCATCGCTCCCTGTAATTCTAGCATCATCCATAAAAACTTTAACTCCATCCATACCCTAAAATAGTCCGTCAACATAGCGCTGCCAAATAGCAGGTACCCCATTCAATCCATATATATATATATATATATATATACATGTCTTTTATAAACATATAATATTTTGTGGGTATTTATAGTCATTAATTTCTGACTTTCGGGATGGACTTTCATTTGCAAATATGCATGCTTAAAATCTAATTTTGGAAATTGTTTTCCCCCATTTAAACTACCAAAAATTTCTTCCAATCTTCGTAAAGGATGCTGAGGGACAATTAAATTTGGATTCACTGTTACCGAATAATCGGCACATAATCTTATACTCCCATCGGTTTTAACAACAGGAACTACTGGGGTTGCCCATTCAGAGCTTTCGACTTTTTCTATGATACCCTCTCTTTCAAGTCGGTCAATTTCATTTTCAACTCTACCTTTTAGAGCAAAGGGTTCGAACCCTACAAAATATAGGTTTTACTCTAGGTCTGAGTTTTAATTTAGCCTCATAATTGCTTATTTCTCCCAATTTATCGTCGAACATATCCTTATACTCTCTTAGAAGGTTATTTAAATTTTGTTCGGTTTTTGCTCTAATAGCTTTAATAGCCGGCCAATCTAAATGAATTTTATAGAGCCATTCCCGACCCAGAATAGGATCTAAGTTTTCTTTCACAATGTATAAGTTCAAGTTTACTTTTTGATTTTTATATTGCACCCCTACAGTAACATATCCTAATGGTATTTAATGAATCCCCTTTATATGTTTTAAAAACTATATTTGTAGGTTTAATTTGTTTATTTGAAATTTTCCTGAAATTTCTAATACTCATTACACTAACCGCTCCCCCCGTATCCAATTCCATAGAACAACCTTTGTTTTCAATCTTTAAATTTATCATAATTGGAGGTCGTTTCGGTTCTTCCTCGTGTAATACACAATCCTGAATTTTTAATTCCTATAGTGGAATTCTATGTTTATCCTCAACTTCATCTAATAGAGTTACCTGTTTTTGTTTAATATGTAGGTTTCGCATTTGTCTTTTTAAATGCGAAGCATGCCTGCTTAATGTGTCCAATTTTCCCACAGAAATTACATTTACTTGAAATAAACTTGCAATTCTCTTTTGCATGGTTTGTACCTATGCATCGTGAACAATATAATGTTTTCTTTTGGTTTTTTGCAAAATTGGTTTTTTTATCCATGTGTCTTTTAAAAGTTTGGATTAAATTTATTCCTCGGCCCATAATATCATTTGCCCCTTTAAAAGCTTTTTCCATAGCCAGTGCTATATTTAGCGTTTTCTCGAGATTAATATTATCTTCCTCTAATAATCGATCTAAAATCATTTTATCCCGCAATCCGCTTACAAATACATCGCGTAACATAATATTCAACATATCTTTATCATAATCATAATTCATTGCTAGAGCTCTAAGCTCGCAATGTATGTACTAATACCTTCTCCTTCATTCTGTTTTCGGTTTAAAAATTTATGACGAGAAGGTATAATCAAAGGTTTGGGGGTCAAATGTTTTTTAAGTGCATCTTTTAACTTATCTAATATTTGGTCGGAAGGAATGTCAGGTGCCAGCAAATTTTTTAGTTACTGGTACAATTTTGCACTAAGAGACGAAACAAAAACCTTAGCTCGATTGGCTATTGGTACATTCTGTACATCTAAGTAAGTTTCGAATCTTTCAATAAAACTATCGAAATTTTCGTTTTCTTCATCAAATTTTTCAAATTGTACAGTTACTTTATGACTATAAGAATGGTCTCTAATTTGCAGCGCTCGAATCAGTTCTTGATTCTGCCTGAGCAATTCTACAATTTGCTGTTCCATGGTTCCTCCCGATGAAAAAGAAAAAAAAAATTTTTTTACCTTGAGCAGTTTTCAGGCAATGCCTTATCCAAAAGAAAATGAATTTTTTTTTCTTACTTCATCTCTAGGTGAGAACTTACGAATTCCGAGTTTTGCTTCTCCACAAGAGAATTTCTTCTTCACAAAAAAAAATTCTTCAAAGCTCGCGGAATTAAACAAAAAATTTCTAACATCCTCGTCGCCAACTGTTGTGTTTATGTGTGTTCAACATAATTAGATGCACATTTACTTCTTAGTTTAATAACTATCTTACTGCACAGTACAATCATTTATATTTACAGATACATTTCGTGGTATTTATATACAATCCTCCACAGTCACAGTTAACAGTCTCTAACTGGTTGCAGTTAAATATACCACAACCATCTTAATCATAAAATAAGTGTCATCTTTTTTTAAACTAATTATACATATATCAGTTCAAAAATAATTAAAAGAATGATGATATTAAATGCACACAAATAATTATATTTAGGTTTATGATTACTCAAAAGCAGGAGTCTGGAGTGCATATAATTATTTTAAATAGTCCGTTTTTGCATAACTTTAACAATAAATATGTAAATATCTCAACATATTACAAGCCAATGTTTGAGTTAGCGAAAGTTTTCTTAATAATATTTATTTTGTGGGCTGTTTCCTCTTACATTTTTTTTCATTCACTTATACGTAATTACACGCAATGTAAAACTTATCGAAATTTTTGCCGTACCTGTACATACCCAAGAATTGGGTCTGCTTTTAAAATCCTAGACATCAGTCTATTTATTAAAGACATACTCAAAATTCTTAATATCCATCTCTCTAAAACGGTGCACTTAGTACCCCGGATGTATATATATATGTCTTTCCGAAATATAATTTCTTTCTTTGCCCGCTATTAGTAAAACTATTCCGAAAGCTTTGTAATATAATAAAATAACCTTGACAGTATTTGTGAAGGATTTACTTATTTCAGAAAAAAATTTGCTTATTTGTGCCTTTTCTTTTTCTCCGAATAGACCGTATACTCGTGCCTATGTGAAATACGGTGGCATTGGGGAGTGAATCGTGCAACTTTTACTTGGAGCTTAAGAGGTTAATCACTGGATTCGCAACTCTTTTCTTTGCAACGTATAGCATGCGGAAAATGTCAACAGCAGTAAAAATGCATTTGTTCATTTAAAAAAAAAGTCTTATTTTAGATTTTAACTAAAAAAAAAACGTTTTTTGAAAATTTAACTCTATTTGAAGGCATATATCCTTTTCAACATAGATTTTCAATAGTAGCAATTGTTAAAACAAGGAACATAAATTAACTGGATGTCCAACACACGTATCGGTCTGTCACACATAGACCCACAATTCAGCTTTCTAATCTGGTGTAAGCAGCCTTAGCATTAAATAATATCGTTTGTGCAAAAACTCAGAAGTTAATTAAAAATCTCGTATTTATTAAGCATATTTGCTATTTAGATTTTTCCCATTTGCAGTAATAAAAGTTAACGTATCGTAATTTTAATTTATGTGCACCTATTGTACAAAAATCAAGAAATATCCCGAAAACATAATCTGATCATCTGGAAATACAGCCTGTAAATTTATTTATACAGAGTATGCGAATAATTTTTCACGGCTAATGAATGCTAATTTTAGTTTCAATAATAAAACGCACCGTTTCCATTCCATTATATAAAATTGAGAGCAATATTGTGGAAGGTTTATCTTTCCTCTTTCGGGGTTTAATACCTTTGAAATTTAATTAGTAATTCCTTAACAATGTGTCAAACACCATATAGCTAAGTGAATGACATCCACATAATTGAAATGCGGGAAGCTTGTTGTGCAAACCGAAGAGTAGGCAACCATCTACAGTCTCCGTAGGTACTAAATAGTACACGATACAGTTGTATTGTTGCTAACAACGGAGTTAACAGCAATTAGATTATTGTGTGACGTACACGAACTTCCCCCAACGACATTATTGTCTAAAATTCGACATACTACAGCCTGTTCTCTACCGTTTACTGCAACTCGTGGTAATGTCTACAGAGTAATGAAGTTACACTTACAGTGCCTTTAAGACATCTGCTTTTAAATCCATATTGGCAAAGTCATCTAAATTGTTGTAGCAACCGTTCATCATGGCTTCCTGAATTTTCCTTATATAGTTACTAACTGGTAGAATTTTCAGGCCGTCACCCCAAAATGTCTTGATGATCCACCGGTCGATTGCAATTGACGCAATGCCCACACCGGTTGTAAGGTATTGAATTTATCATTAATTATGCGTAATTACTTGTAATATTTTGTCGCATTGTGTGTAATATCTTCAATAGATTTACAAGATTAATTTTTATCCTTAAAAAAAAGCAGTAACTTTCTATATTTTTTTCCCTTTTCTGTTACCTTTGCGATATCAAAATAATAAGTCTTTACCAAAATCATCATCGTATGTTTATGGTATTTTAAAAACTTAATGAATGCATTTCAAAATGTCATCTGCTAATTATCAGCTTTAAATATATATGTTTATACTTATATAATAAGTTATAACAATGCAAGTTACACTATAAAAAGTATAATAATAGGATTCTATGTTCTTCTATAATGTGTTCCTGTTAATTATGTTCATCTGTTTATGTGTGAAAAAAGAAAAAAAAAAGATATAATTTGTCAAATACTAAAGTAAAAGACATTTCTTTGAAAATTTCTCTCTCTATCTTAAAAATAGATCACTTTGAATTAATTTTATGAGCAACTAACTGTTCATAGCATTATAAACAATAATTTAATTGAATTTTGGAATAATATATAATTCATGCCAGATCTGTGCTAAATTCAAATAGCTTATTGATACCTTAAAAAAATATTTTTGATAAACAAACATTTAATTAAAATTACAGCAATTTTATTAATAATAAATATTTAATTTATATACATATAAAAATAAGTGACAGTCTTCTAAGCAATGCTTCATCTCTATTTATTATGGATACCCCATTTAATTAAAATATGCAAATCTGTCAAAAATTTTCCTATCGACTCAAGATTTAATCAGGCCAAATAGATTCAGTATATTTGTATTAATAATAATTATAATTATATTTGGTCATTAGTTTGGAAATATTCCGTTGTTTGAAAAATTATGAAGATATTGAAAATTATTTTGATTTTAGTTAATTTATTCAATGTTTTTGAATCTGTTTTGATTAGACTTCATAGTAATTGAGCATGCAGATTAATATAAATTTTTTTCTTCACATTTAAAAATTAAATCATATTTCATGCGATAAAATAATCTTAGAAGCAAAACAAATTTATTTATGTTTTATTACTGTCTAGATGTCTCTTTGAAGTCGTTGGAATACAGCTTAACACTATCATTGTTTTTGAGTGCTAGCGTGCAAAGTTATTGTTAATTAATCTGAAAAATTAAGATATTTTTCAGCATTAGCTATTAAAAAATTGTTTACTTCAGTATTTTTGAATCTGGTTTGATTAGACTTCATATTAATTGGGCATGCAGATTAATATATCGTGTTTACTGATATTTCACAAAAAAAATTATTACTTTACATTTAAAAATAAAATCATATTTCATGCGATAAAATAATCTTATAAGCAAAACAAATTTATTTATGTTGTATTATTGTCTAGATGTCTCTTTGATGTCGTTAGAATACAGCTTAACACTATCATTGTTTTTGAGTGCTAGCGTGCAAAGTTATTGTTAATTAATCTGAAAAATTAGTTTGTGAATCTATTTTTCAGTATTAGCTATTAAAAAATTGTCTGTTTCAGGAATGGGAAATTGTTTGGGTTCGAGAGTCACATTGAAAAGAGGAAAATACTGGAGTTCCGCGCCTCTTTAAATAATTGCATTCATTAGTTAAATTTGCATCACAGAAAAGTTATAAATTGTACCATAAAAATCAAAAAAATATAAGTTAAAAAATAGTAGTAGTTTTATTCAATTCATTTAATGTGCTGATTTTAGATCTATAGCTGAACACACAGAGATACATTTAATTTTAGAACTAGTTTAATGAGACAACTTTACCCTATTACACTTTTCTATAATTTTTTTTTTAAACAAGAGTGAGATTTCTTTTGGAAACTCTTATCACAATCTGCAAGTTAATGTCGGCCAACGTGCCTCTAAATTTACTCATACAAGAAATTTCTTTTTTACTCAGTAATATATGTCAACTCAAATATAAACAAGTGATATAAAAAAAGTCAATTAAGATTTAGTCAAAAATTAAAAATTAAGTCAAGAAAGAAAAATATTGTTTTAGTTATTTTTTATTAAATAATTACAATTAATAAAAATATGTATATGCATATGACAGAATCACAATGTTAAGTGTCAAAACACCTTTTAAATTAAAACTTTTTAACCACATTAAATTTGTAATAACATTTTTTAATAAAAGTTGAGTATAATAGGTAAAACTATCTTAAAACCAGTGTAAAAGGAATGCTGGTGTCTAACTAGCATATGATTATTCAGGTTAAGTTAAATTTTCATCACAAATTTAACAAAAGCTATTTTATACAATGGTGCTGCTATCTAGAGGAATAATATCGACTGAAACATATATCTTAAACTATAATTAATTAGATTTATGTAATGAATTAGTATTTGAAAAAAACTGTAATAACATCAAGTGTAAGCCAATATAAGTTTAAAAAATGTACTTGAACTTGAATGGATGAATAAAAAGTGTTTATAAACGATTAAAAAATTTTTAACAAGATATATATATATATATAGTATCATAAAATGAAAAAATACACAGTATAATAAAATTGATAGTACTAAATTATACCACTAACAAAACTAGAAGATTTAAACCAGATTTCAAGAAACACAATATAAAAAATGATGGAAAAGTATATTGTTCTAGAATTAACTAAGCGTATGTATAGCATGAAGCAGAGTTAGAACTTTAAAATGTAAGAAACCAGAAGAGTCAATGGACTAAAATGAAGGCCTATTATGATTTCTAAAGCTGTTGCTGAATTAGGACCAGCAAAATTAGGGTTAAATATATTTTACGGATCCAACACTTCCCCGTACAGCAGAAATTTTAGACATAAAATTGTTCTTCCATTATATGCTTAGCATAAAATGTAGAAGCATCTCTCAAAAAAAATCATTAATTTAATTCTACAAAGATTTTTCCTACTTAAATCCGTGGATTTCATATATCATCAATCTTATAATGCAAAACACCATATTAAATCATAAAAGGTTCCACACATGCAATTTGTGTATTACCGTGGAAAT
Organism: Trichonephila clavata; assembly: GCA_019973975.1. Taxonomy (NCBI): domain Eukaryota; kingdom Metazoa; phylum Arthropoda; class Arachnida; order Araneae; family Nephilidae; genus Trichonephila; species Trichonephila clavata. Next base: position 14,685 of record BMAO01018831.1, on the reverse strand, counting down.
AAAGCTTAAGTCTCTTCATGTTTAAATTAAAATCGCGTGAACCAGCAGAATCGGCAATTTTTCTTTCGGAAGACAGTATTCTATTCTTTATGTTCTTTCCTTGAAAGTTTATCCATTATATACGCGAAAATGGTCTGTCAGTTCACCTTAAAAAGGAATATGTAAGGATTAGGATTGATATATATAAATGGGATTTTAAATCAAAGAGATATATAATCCATTAGAAAAACTTATGATTCGTCTGATTTAGGTACTAAACAATTTTCGAAAAAATATCATTTAGTTGAAGAAGACACGAAATAGTAAAATTCCGTTTGCTTCGTACAAAAACCTATCCGAAAGACATTTAAATCGGAAGAACCGAACAGCATAAAAACACTCAAGTTTTATTTAATCTAATATTTATAGTGAAGTCTTTGATATCCAAAAAGAGCATTAGATCAGAATTTATGTAAATTGAAGACACAGTAATGGAAATCTCGAATTCCAATACCGAAAAGGAATATTTTTTTTATACTTTTTTTATTTCTTTTATTAACGCGAAGTACGAGATTTTAAAATGAAAAATATCCAGGCACTAAATTATGGTGTTCATTAATAATAAAATAGTTTCTATATTAATGTTTAAAAAATTAAAATATTAATATTCATTCTCTGAACTACCTTGCAAGACGAACTTCTTTTCTGAATGTGAATGCAAGATAAAATAATAAAATTTATCCCTAAAATTATCCTCGCCTAAATTTATCCCTAAAAAGAAATTCATTTTTTTTTCTTGCATAAGAAATATGAAAATATTTTCGCTGTCCTATTTACTAGTTTTATTCCTAAAAGCGGCATTACTTTCAAAATTATTTGTAAAAAAGAAAAACTTTCCCTAATTCGTAAGAGTTAAGAATCTAAGCTGAATTCTTAAAAAAGATTTATAATCTTCTCGATGTTCAAATACTTAAGTTTTTGTTTTTAATTTACTCCAGATCATTTTAAAACAAAGCGGAGTTCGTATTAATGAGGTGAGGAGAAAAATAGAGAGACATTGTAAAACAAAATTTTGTTTAATTTAATCACAATATCTTAATAATAAATATTCTATAGGAGAGAAATTAACCTCAAAATAAGATTCACTTTTAAAACACTTAAACGATGTTTCGAGGTATAGCTACACAAATTTCTCAAATCCAGAATAAGTTCAGTCATCAGCTGTACTTGGACTATTCGCGTTTGTAGCTGCTCCAGCTTCAGTCTAACTTGCCTATTATAATCCAGATAACGAAGAATCTCACCTTTTTTTCGAACTTACGGTATTTTTCTGTTTGGCCGGCGCTGACAGTAAAATCGCCAAAAATGATGTAACCGACGCCAAACGGATTATTTCCACTGGTTGCCTTTTACCACCGCATTTCAAAACAATTGGTGGTCTTTTCATATCAGAAACGTATTTTTCATGATACATGAAAAATGGATGAAAAACAAGGTGATAATTAATATTTGTTATATTTTTATTTGTATATTGTGTGTTGACGTCATTAATGCCAAATTCGAGAAATTTGAGCCAGCGACGTGGAAAAGTATTCGACTTACAATCCCCAAAACAGCTTCTTACAATTGCTATCTCAAGATCCCCCACATTCCTAGTTCAGCTCACTTTGAATATAAATTTTAATCTACATATCACGATTCCTCAGGAGACGAAATTCTCAATTTCAGTAAACAAAATAGATTTCCCTAGAAGTTAGTTGAAATAATTCGAATCAATATATGCATCGTTTAAATGTAAGCTCAAAATAATATATCGTTTCCACTGAATGTATGCAAACATCAGAACTTAAAAAGAAAGTGAATACCTAGATTTTACTGGTATATGCTTATGTTTAAAAGTAAATATTTGAATTTAAAAGTAGGTATTTGTAGATTTCATTAGTTAGTTAAAAAAAAATAATTAAACCAGTACTGGACTCTAAAATATTTTTAATTGAGTTACAATTATTTTTTATCTAATGTAAGGATGAAAAACATTGTGTTCCCACTGCATAAACTAATGGAAAATATTCTCAGGGTATACCGAAATGTTTTATTAATCATATGGATTATATTCAAAAGACTTCAAAATAAATAGGATCCATGTAATACGAGACTAGCTTAATCATATATCAAATTCTTGAAATGATTAGAATGCGTTAGTTCAAGACGTTTCTCCATTCTAACATAATTAGAATTATTCTAAATCATAATTCAATTCCCCTCCTTTTCACTGCATTATATTTGTAGGATTTAACTGATGTGCTCCAGGTCAACAGCATTAATTTATTTTTGGATTCATTTACCAATATCATATTGATTACTACAATAGTGAGTATGTCTACAAATTATCCCACTGGCCATACATACTTTTATTTTATAAATCTGTTTTTAACACTTATACATGTTACACTGGATTTATATTTAATCCTTTAACAAAACGTATCCAATTTTTTTAAGATTCTTACGTGTTTATGTAAGATGCATCATATATTATTCTTTTATTAAAAATAAACCTTCTAAAAAATACTAGTCATATTTTTCAATCTAGCCAATAATTGATAGATATCCATGGTCATTATATGCAACCTTACATTAGGAAATGTTTTAAAACAACCTAAATTAATTTAGGCATTAACAAGACTTTTTTAATATATTTCATTATGTTTAGCCTTTTAACAATATAGACATGAGATATTTTTAAATACCACATCACAGTTAGTGGGCAAATAACACAGTAGCAATCATTTATTCTCTACTATCTAAAATAAGTTTCTAAACATAAAAATATAATAAGGAAAAAAAAGAGGTAGCGTAACATTACTAATTTTTTATTCCCTTAAAAATTGTCAATTTACCTAACGGACAAAAAGACACTTAAATGCACTAAGGAATGATAGGCAGTCGTACAAGTTTCTTTCTCATTTGCACCTACAACAAACGAAGTTAACGGCATCAAAAGCTTGTTAAATTATCGGAGCTGTGAGGACACCATAAATGGGAAACAGCTTCTGTTGATCGCCTATTATTTCAGTAGCGTACGAAATATCATTATCCATTCTGAAGCCTTATCGCTTCTTCCAGTACTGGACAAAGACTCATCGAAACCATTCATACTCATCAAGCGGGTATATATTCCTCTTTTGCAAACTGTCGGTTTAGATCCAATTGGCAATTTTATCACGACTGAGTGTTAATATTCGTGTATTCATAAAATTATAGCTCAGAATTCAATGAAATAATGTGTTTATTATATAGTTGTATAACAATTATTAATATAAAAGGTATATCTGGTGAAATAGGAAAAAAAAGCTTAAAACCATAAAATAAATACTTACAATTTATTTAAGCTTTAATGAGGCAAATATTTTCAAATACATCCTGTATTTATCTTTTCTTAAATATAAATAATTTTTTATTTTCTAATATGATAAAAAATAATAGAATATTGATACAAATAATATTTTAAGAAGATTATTTTAATGAGTTAAATATTCAGTTTTGCTTATTTCATTTAAAAGGAAACTAAAAATATCATTATCTTGTCTTAGTATACAATAACAAAAATAATAGGCAAGTAACTACATCAGAGTGAGTTTTCATTCATTGATTTCTTAGTACGATAAAAATAAAGTTACAAATATTCGAAATAAGTTTTTGTACGATATCCAATATTAAGAGAAGTAATTTCTTAAATATTGAACTTAGTCTTAGAAATAAGCAATCAATATTATTAATAATCCTAATGTTGCATTCCAAGAATTTGAAATCGTAAGCACAACAATTTATCTTATATACTATCCAAGACAACTGTGGTATTCAGACATTCTAATATTCTTGAAGATATACCCCATGATAAAAGTAAATTATTACATTTGCTTCAAATGAAATGATTTTTCACCCTATGTCCCAACTTATGAATTTTCCGTTTTAATATTTTACAAAAAGAATTAAGGAAATAAATTTTATTCAATAGTAATAATACTTGTATTCTACCTTCATCATGATTTCCAGAACAAAGTATATGTATAATATATGGTTAATTAGAGACTGACAGGAACTTATATAAAATTGTTCCCTTTCTAATAGCTGGGTTTAGAAGTCAAATTTAAATTTAATTAATGATGTTAAAATAATTTTAAGATCACGATGCAAAAAAGGGGGTGCAACTACGATATCATTCAAACAGAACATCAATTGTGATTTAGTGCTTCCATTTATTTTTCTTTGCCCTTTCGACCTGATAAGAGTATATCATACTTGTATTCCCTTCAGATACTTTTGAAAAACGAGCTGAAAAAGTAAAACTATCAATTTATGTTCCAGATCGTTTTATTTGCTTCTTTCAGAGCAAAAAACTAAAATAAAGTTATAGTGAGTAATTGCTGGTAACGAATATAAAATGTTGTTGTAAGAAATTTGAAAACATTTTTATACAACGATATATTTATAATGTCTAAATGCGATTTTAGACATCACTCTTATTTAAATTTTATATAAAGTTTTATCAGTGGATATTTTTGGCTTGCAAATAGTTTTTTCAGCTCTATCCAAATTAGAAATGCATAAATTTCAAAAAATGTTGAAAAGAAACATCTTAACTACCGGACATGAATATTTAAATACCCTTTTTGTCAACTAAAATGCATTAAAATCATATATTATTCATATCTTCCCGAAGAGTAACAAAAACTCTACTCTCTAATTATACCTTAAAAACATACTATTTAGTTTAATATTCTCAAATTACCAAGTACTCGTTTGTTTACAAAACAAAATCTAATTTTAAATGTCTCAAAATGTCTTTAAATACCCAAAAAAATGTTATGCCACATTTCAAAATTTTAACTGTGATAGTTTAAATAGTTGTATTTTAAATTCAGCATATAGTACAATCAATAATCCAGTATTTGTACTTTAAAAATAATATAAAAAAAAATGTTTTCTTCCCTAAATTATGGTAAAATATTTTTAAAATGTTAATTAAAAATTTTGTATTTGCATTTTGCACTTAACAGTTAAACTTAAAAGTGAAAGTTTTTTACAAACATCCAATAGCTTTTCGCGTAGCCCATTTAGAGAGGGATGATTATTTTTTAATTCTCAACAAATTTACCCTTTTTAGTAATATTATACAAAATTATTTGGGATTTTTTGTGTAAATAGACAATTATGACTAATACATTTCTAAAAGCAATATTGAAATAGTCTTAAATTCTTAACAATGGAGTTACCGAACTATTGAAAAAATTTTTGATTCCATTCAAATTGTTAAATTAAAAGTAATACATTTTTAAAAGTAACTACATGTTTTTTCTAATTATTTTAAGCATTTCTTCATTATGAATCTCGACATCTAGAGAAAGTGTAAAATATTGCTCTTTCAATTTGATTCAAACAGGGCAATAAATCCAAGTAGTCCTCCTACAAACGTGGGAATATTAGGATTATTATCGTTAAAATAGCACAAAGGAAATTTTTACTTTTACCTTCAACAGTATTTGAACTTTGAGTGTATGAAATGTTTTTAACTATTGTTAAATAGTTTGTACATTTTTACACTGGTGTAGCTAGTTCTGAGTGGGCCCTGTATCTAAATTCTTTCGGGGCCCTTTTTAGGTATAAGAGCTGTGTTAGTGGGCTGTAATTACACATGTTGGGGCCCCTGTACTTGGGGGCCTGTTCATTGATACGGCTGATACGGAGTTAGCTACACCCCTGCATTTTAAAGCATTTAACATCTGGATATAACCCTAGTAGAAAAATAAACAACTAAAAGTGACAGGTCATTTCAGTAATGAAGAGCCAGGTTTATTGTTTAAATATTTAGAAATTCAAAAGTAGTAGTCTCAATATAATTATAATACAAATTTAACACAAAAATTATTAAATGAACAAGTCTTTCTAAAATATTATAGATGGCTAAAGTTATTCAAATGGTACTTTTCTCTTACGTAACAAACTACGAAATCTAAATCAGGTGAAGTGGATTTCATTTTATGCATAAATGAAGTGTAAAACATAATTTACTTTAGTTTATGTTAATATAACATAGAATTCATATGAAGCTCTAAAATCAACTTGAATGATTTTCGAAAATTTAAAAGTATTGTTTCGTATTTTTCCCTTTCTTAATTTCTTCAAATTTCAATAACAATGCAAAAATCATTGCTGTTCTCACGTGGTAAGTTTTTTCATCTAATTTTGTAGCATTGTTTTTAAAATATACTAGTAATTATTATAGGCTATAATTTAATCGTTTTATATTAATAGGTTGTGGTTTTATTTGTAATAACTAAAACTTCTCTTGACATTTCTTACTTTCCCTTTGGCCCAGAGTATTGGAAAATACAGGTGAAGGTTAACTAGCCGCAAAACTTTGTTTAAACCCGCAATCCTGGTTCCTAATACCAGGAGTTTGCTATAGTACTACTGTAGCTAATATACTTTCACTATATTGACTAGTTATCGTAGGTTTATTACTATTTTGTGTATATTTATGAATATATATATATAAACTATTTAATTTTAAAGCACTAGATTTCCCTAACCCTTGCATTTTGAGCATTAATTTAGGTATATTCATCACATTAAATTAATAATCCAAAACATTCAGAACAAATGTGCAGCAATCGAATACATGTCGCCTTTCTGCTATAAAGATCACCCCAACCTCATTTCTCACAAAATCTCAAAAATTTTTAATTTTTAACTGATAATCCCCAATCATTTACTCAATCCTCTAGAGAGTGATTCCAAAATCTGGAACTATCCTAAAACTTAATGGATTTTGAGGGTTACTTTACTCTCGGTGAAAATAAACCACTATTTCCTATACTCTCTACCCCCCCCCCCTATTTAATCAAGATTTCTCAAAAATCACTGAACCTCTAATAATCAAGATTCCTATTTGTATATACTCTTTTAGAAAAGCCACTTCAGCAAAAGTTACACTCCTCCTTTTAAAGATTTGCAGCTGGGGAAATCCTCTTAAGTGGTGTCTACGAAAATGAGTTTGTTTGCTTTTCTGTGAAATAAGTAAATTTTCAAGAGAGATTAAATCTAGTGTCTCTCAAGTTATGTAGAATTACTAAATTTAATAATGCGTTGAGTTTTCACTCGGCCTCTTTGGTTAATAAAAGCCAAAGCGTTCTTAAGATTGTTTCGGAAATAATGATAAAATTTGTTTGAGCGAAATTTAAATCCCTTTCAAATGTTTTAATGTAAACTGGGTTCATTTGCAAGATTATTAAAACTTGCCTTAAGCTCCATCGGAACTGAATGATTTCTGAATGAAGATTTGTAATTATAAATTAAATTATTATAGTATTTGTTTCTTTTAAAATTAGATATTTTTGGAGGTGTAATCACAGGTGCGCGTGTTTTAAGAATGTAACAAATTCTTTTGAAGCATACAAATAGTACTATTTCAGATTTCGTATGTTTGATATTTTAGAAGAAGTGGTTCAAAATTACTGTTTTCTTAAGATATGACGTGCACTACAAAATGATATGCAAAAAAGTATTCATAGTTTACTTTATTAGGTTTTTTTCTATATTTTAAAGTATTATTTTATAATTTATTGCCTATATTATCTAAAATATTGATATTTTCCCAAAAACTTTATTTTTTAAAATTTTATCAACACGAAATAGTTTGAAGCTGAATAATGTACGAAGCTTATCTTATATAAATAAAAACGAAGAGGGTTTTTTTTTTATTTTATCTTATGCATTTTTTCAGCATTTATGTGATAAATGTTTCTAATTATCACTAGAAAATTTTCTATAAAGTATTGTGGTGCTTTCAAACGTTTTTCTTCTACTTCTTGTTCAAAAACTAATATTTAAATTTTCTTAACGCACAAATTATCAAAATAATGAATTATATAGTAATGAATAAATATTATATATCCAATTATTTTTAGTTTAAGCACTATATTCCAATATATTAAACTTATTTAAAAAATAACAAATGTAAAATATATGAATTTAGAGTTTGAAACGATTAGAGAATAAGGAAGACAACAAAACAGAATGCATGTGATTAGATTTTAAATAGTTCAAAAAAAATATTTTACGTAATCTCGAATACTGCGTATAACGTAGTACACAATAAAATACAAAATACGCAGAATTATCTTTGAAAAGTATTACTCATCTAAAAAAATGCTGTTATAAAGAGGAAAAATCAGCCCATACGTATATTTCAGCCCCTTACACTAGCGATGGAAAAGTTGATAATCTGTTTTAATTGATAAGAGATTATTCTTGTTAGATTTTTGAAGTGCCATTGCTAATGTTATAGATTACTCGTTTCCTTCTAAAAAAATTGTATAATAGCTACCAATTTCCTTAGAAAACCAAAGTCGAAGGGACAGAAGAGAGTTCAATCTTATTTCAATATTTTCATGATTTTCCTCCGTAAAATTTTTAATGAAGATAAAATTTAAATGAAGCAAAGAAATTTCCTCTATCAATTTTTATTAAGATATAATATCTTTTTCTAAAATGTATAGTATCCCGAAGGGTATTTATACCTCGAATTGAAAAACCACTCATGTATTAGAGATTTCTTTCTTCAAATGTACCTTCATTAAGCTTAGCAATTACGTGATAAATATTATGTATCATGGCTTAAAATTTTATTTAAGGAGAAATTTCATTATAAGCTAGAGCTATGTAGATATATTGTGCCATTTTTAATTTAATCTAATACCAAAACGCTTAAAATGATTTATGCCATAATATCACATCGAGACAAATATCACATACAACGTAACATTCCCTGTAAAGTATTAGTAAAGATCATTCTTTTAGCGTGAATCAATCTTTTAAAAAATTATAATTGTCACACATATCTTTTCCAAGACTCAAATTTTGATTTTCAATATTTTGACCACATTTTTGAATTTTTTTAAAAAAAGTCCATAAAAAGAAAAAAATGACAGCTTCTAGAAGACTTTTGGGGGGGGGGATTAATTAGTATTTATCTAACAGTGACGAAGAAAAATAATGCATAAAAAATCCAAAATAACCAGTCTATAGGTTACCCAACAATAACAAAAAAGTTAAACAAAATCAAAAATAAAATGTGAAATGAAGATTATTGAGTATACTATGAAACAAAAATTTTGAAATTTTTAAGAAAACAGCTTTTTCTTCTAATATTTCTCCTGTCTTCTTTGATTCGCTTTAGTAAAATCTATGTTTAAAATACAGTGAATTCATTTATTATTGAAAAGAGAAGTTGATATCAATGCAACGATATATTGTCAGTTCCTAAATTAACACAATTATATTAACAAAGGAAACCTCATTCAATTTACATGTATTATCATTCTTATTATTTTTATGTTATTATTTGAAGTCTACAAAAACTATATTTTCAAAGAAAAGAAAGTATTTCCTTTTATTCATTTCGAAATAATATCGATAATATTTTTGAATTCATCACACATAAGTATTCAAATTAATGTAAAATTCCATCCCCCGTGCTCAAAACATATGTATATTTAACTCACATCTGGAAAGCAATGACAAATTTTCCAATTCGATAAAATTAAAACCGCCCGAGAGCCCGTAATAACAGCGAGTTCTCAAATGTCACCAGCATCAAAGCATTTCCAGTCAGTTGCTCGAACCTTCACAAATCACGTTAGCATCAGCATTTGTATTAAAATCGTGGACAGAGAATATTGTTAGGTAACACCTGTTTTCATACTCCGACGACCCTAGAAATTGATTTCTTAATACATGACGCATTTCCAACAAAGTGTGACGTCAGAGATAGGAGGCGAATAATTCCGAAGGGAATTAAAGGGAATTTAAAAAGACGCATGATCTACTTTTGTGCTTGGTTTTCGATGCAAGGAATCGCACAAAAGAGTAAAATTATAAAGATAAATTCCGAAACAGGTTTTTAACTGATCAACATCCTCTTATTTTGGATAAATGGACAGATTTTTTTTGTTTAATATTCAAATGCGTGTAAATTGATTGCAGAAATATTCATTTGTTGCTTTAATAATTTAACAATGTTATGTAGCTTTATTTCTAAATATTATAAATGCAAGTTACTGATTTAAAATTAGGGAACAAAATATTGTTGAAAATTGTCATGCAAATATTAATTATCCACATTATCATAATATGTCTCTGTGTTCAGGGCTGGCTCAAGCAGTTATGCCACCCCTATTCTCAAAACTAAACATTATAACAAAATAAAAATGTTAAATTGTTCACATAAATACACACACACAAAAAACTTGAATAATTCTTAAAAGGCAGCATAACAATATTATATATATATATGTAGGAAAGGAGTGCAGTTTTCTTTTACTTCTTTTGATTTTTATTGTAAGAGATGGCACCACTAATCGAAACCACGTGAGTTTTAGCTGCGCGATACGATGAGGTCATGTATTTATAAAGGTGGCAGAAAGAAGAAACTGAGAGTTGCACCAAAGCTTGAACGAAGGCAGGTCAGAGGAAATCGGTCTCTCCGTTGTTTTGAGAAAGAGTACGTGTTTTCGGAATTAGTATGGTGTTATCTCGAATAATTTAAAACCCCTTGTAAATAGTTAATGTTTTAGTTGTGTTATTAATAAATTAAGTTTATTTTAATCTGCGTGCTTATTTTAACATTAAAATCGAACCTTCCTCTAGACGCCGTCCCACATATATATATTTAAGTCAAATACAATATATTTCGAAATTAAGGACGACATGATTACCTGTTATTAATTCAAACAAGTAAAATATAAGAGAAGGAAATTTCCCATTTCAGCATGTCAATTTCTTCTAGAGTTTACTGATGGTGGGGATCACAAACGTTTATTTTACATTATAGAAACCACAATCAAAACTAAAATAAAACATGTCCTGGGACTCAATGGCTAAAAAAAAAACGCTTATTGCACCTGCCCTCTTTTTGGATAGCTAACACCGGCGTCGTATGGGTGAAAGGAATGTCCGTAGTGGCCCCACTACGGAATGGGGAGAAAGATATGTAAACTTATCAAATTTCACGTTTGAACATATAATCCCGCATCAACTCTTACATTTCAACATAAAAGAAAACTGAAGTATAAAATAAGGTACAATAAGATAAATACCAAATTCACACCCAATAGTATTTCAATATTCAATAATATATATCAAATTTTTTGTAGCAAATATATATATATATAGAGAGACGTTGGCCGTTAAAATGTATTTCTTAATATGATCGCTATTGTTGATGGTTTCTTTGGCTGGGATTGACGAGGCAGTCTGTGATTATTTAAAGCTGCTTTATTATACATATTAAGCATATAAAACATTACAGGACGACACAATACAACACAGACAAAAATGCAAAAAGCACAAAACAAGCTGCAGCCGGCTACATGTTGACGGAGACAAATACAAAGCGAAAGAGCGTCGGTCTCCAGGAATCTCGTTATTTATAGGCGACTCAAATCACATGATATGAGTGGGTTGATAGGTGTAGTTTAGAATATTCTCGCTAGGTGGATGGCTAATTTAGTAAATAAAAAGTTGGTCCTGAAGGGATGGACCATAGATAAATAAAAGTTATTTTAAAGAATTATATAACTGGATTATATTACATAATATTTTCAAACTCAATCCAAAAGCCACCCTTAGAATTAGCCGCCCGGGCAGGGGTCCAGTTTGACCGGCCCTAAAGCCGTCCCTGCTGTATGTTTGCTTGCATGTCAGTAGGTGGGATTGAGAATCTCAACTGGATAAATAGCATAACAAACGGACATTATTTTGCAATTATCTTCCTGGTTAAAAAATGAAGAATTTGTAACAGTGGAAAAATTCTGTAAAAATATGTAAGTATTGCACTAAATGATGAGGGTGTGATTTAATTTGTCTTTATTTATATATAGCAAGAATAGTGTAATAATGCAATTGCGAAATACAGTTTGTAACAGTCTACTTCTCTTTAAATATACATATTAGCTCTAAAAACAATGCCAATCAAATGTCATCAGTAGCATTATTATTAGTTATTAATAAACTATACGGTAATCTTGCACATCTTACTTCTTTACCTAAATTAAAACTACTTTTAAGAATCTCTGCTTTGATGGGTTGTACCAAGGGAGGAAGTTACCAAAAATAGAATCAATGTTTTAAACACACAAGCCTCCTAAAGTTTAGAAACACTGATCTTCCTGAAACTAACTTTTTAAACTCTATAGTTAAATTTGAGAAACGTAAGTCACATATAATTATGTATTTATTAAGCGTATAATACATTTATTGATCTAAATTAATGATAAAATAGTTATATAAATTAAGCAATATTTTTTAAAACTTATTCCTATGAAAAAATTATAAATTAAATAGTTTAATTTTTTCAATTTTTTATAAAGAGTATATCTACCAGCCATTATGCATGATTTGCATCTGCTTTCCATTGATAAGATTAAACAGCCGTGAGCCAGTACTGAAGACCTAGCATAGGGAAACTTTTGCAACACATAAGCTATTGAGATGGGGGAGGATTTAGTGATAAACTGCTCTGCCGAGATAATCCTAAGCGTTCTCGATAGGACTTAAGCGAAAGAAATAGCTATTCCATTCGCTTAATGTCCTGATAAAGGGAGATCTGTTTAGATTTTTTGCTCGAGTTCGCTGAGCATTATCACCCCCCTCAGAATAAAGTCCACGAATAGCAACAACATAGGGTTACAAATGAGATTTCGTCTCCATAGTTTTGGCCATTCAAAATGTCTCCATTGACCACATGCAAATCTATATGGCAATCTGAAGAAATTTCGAACTTTACTATAATTCCACCATCAGTCTATACATCGTAAGAGCTGCTGCCTCTCCGGGTGAAGCAATACCAATTGTTCAAACTGGTTTCTTCTTTTCCCATCTGAGCACGAACTTTGCTTTCGTTTTGTAGATAAGGCATTTCTTTTTTCAGTTGACTTTTAATGACTATTTATTTCATGTCCAACTCCGATGTGTCTTTCAACAATGTTGGATTCCTGGTGACTGACACCTTGTTTCATCCAGATCAGAAAACGAATAAAATAATTTTTTTAAGTGTATTTGAAATAGTATAAAATGCAAATTGTCGTTTATCCCTTGCCCAATGGATATGCTCTCTAACCTAGTTTGCTTATTTTTTGTGTTCGATTTAATAAGACACATTTAATCGTTCTCCTCTTGCATACAAGTCTTCATTATGATGACTTGTAATCAAGTGGAAGTCTTCGGAGCATGATAACCGAAATTATTTTTCTAGTTGCCAAAAAAAGAACAAAACAAAAAAAAAACTGCAGTAAGTTTAATTACAGCAAGGTTTTTGTTCGTTCGAGTAAAAATAAATAAATGAAAATCAATCATCAAAAGTTGTGGCGCTAGAAATCTGAAACAAACCTTCTTGAAACTAAATGTTCAGATTCGAACTGATTTTGAAGTCATTACACCACATTTCGAGAAAAATTAAGCATTCAAGCATTAACAGCTTGTGATAAGGTCAAATTTTAACAATCAGATGATCCTTTGGTCTTGAATAATTAAGTACATACGCTCTATACTATCAATAATATTTTAAACCAAGAGTTTGAACTTTGAAATTTTAGAAAAAGTTCTCAATGCGGATCAAATGTCTCTTTCATCTAAAACATTATACTAAATTTACCGAAGACTTTATAAAATTTCAATCTGAAATACATGTTACATATTAACTTTTAAAGAGATATGTATGTTAGTCGGATAATAGTTTTCCTCTGTTTCAAGAAACATTATTTGCAAGATATTTCTAAACTAATGTTATTCATGCATTCCAATAATTTCAGATATCACAATATTATGTTGGATACTCTATACTACATTTTTTTCACAAAGTTTTTATAAATATATTTTTGTATTTTCTGGAACTCTGTTTTCTAAGCCAAACGACACTTCTCTAATTCACCAGTGCAAGCTATGAAGTCTCCAAAAACAATACAACCAACGCCAAATGGAATATGTCCGCTGTTAAACTTAAACCACATTTTCAAAGCAAGCAGTTGACTTCTCTTATCACTAACGCCCTTTTAACGATACATCAAAAAGCATGAAAACCCAATGAGAACTAATATTTATTAACATTTTTTATGTGTTTAGTGTGTGTTGTTGCCAATAACCCCAAACCTGTCAAAAAGGACGCGTACCATCAAAACATACACGAAATTAAAATAATTCTCTCGTTAATCAATCCAAAATTATACACATTCTATGTTAAAACACTTCTTTCCTGCATTTTTATTCTACATTGCTTCATTATTTTTGTATCAGTCTGCTCGCCTATTTTTTAGGTAGTTAGTTTCAGTAAAAATGTTTCTAATTAAAAAGATATCCACGCAAATGAGGCTTTTGACCTAAAAATATCTAGATTGGCGATATTTTCAAAGTAATTAACTCATTTTTATGGATATACCATAATCGATTAAAATTTTCTCGTAATACTGTCACTTGTATTCATTTTTTCAATCACACATTTACAATTTTTTACGTACTCCTTATTGGTATAATTTTTGAGTAACAATTATAAGAATATGTATTTTATTTGTATTACTACGAAGTTTCTATCAAATGACATTTTAGAACTTTTAATTCAAAGTATTAACCCATAATTTGTTTTAAATTTGAAAA
>BMAO01018830.1:0-64804 GCA_019973975.1 Trichonephila clavata | reverse complement strand
AAAACTAGTTTTTAATTAATCTTGCTGAGAGATAATGTTTTAGACTTAGAATTAAAGAAGAGTAGAAATTAAGTAATTTTTTTCTAAGCTGTAGGGTTTTCAAAAATGTGTTTTGGAAAGCTTATGCTTATTAGATTTTAATACTGAGTGAGGCGTTTTGAAGGATTTTTTTCTTATTTAGAAAATAAAAAATGAAGCAATAAAGCAGGAAATATATCTATACATTTGTGTTTATTTAAAAAAACAATCAGAAGAACAATATTTTACAAACATATCTGAATAAATCATAAAATTTTAAACTGGATACTTAATTAAAATAAAATTTTCTAACGTAATTAACTTTTATACATTGAAAGGTATATTTTAAAAGATGGTACAAATTCAAGATTCAATTTTAAATCGAGTTTGTACAAAAATAAATAATTCATGAAATATGTAAAACTGAAGAACATTTCGACTTTCGAATATAATTGCTATAATTGTTTTTGTTTTTTTAGTTTTTAATATTGATAAGTCAACAAGAAATCTACAAAGAAATCTTTAAGAAAACAAAGGATACTTTATTTTTATGCATTTACATATATATAATTGTTTCATAAATATAATACGAATAATGTTACTTAATAAGTTATAGATCATTATATTTAATTATTTCAGAAAAAATTCTAACATTTTTGGATTTTTAATGATTGGAAAAGTATTTAAAACATTCAACTTTAATAGTCGGTGAACAGTGAAAATATTTCACAAAAGTTTTAAAAATGTCATGATAGTCTGTGGACAGAATTACATGTTTCTATATATTATAAGTGCATATTGCTGTGAATATACCATATTCATTCATGCTAGGTTTTTAAAATCATGTGATTATTAAATATAAAACAAATTCTGCAGTATCCAAATTAGGCTGTTCAGCTTTTTCAAATAAAACATTGTTTTCAGTTGAAAGCAGATTCTGATTTAGTTTCTTACAGCACATTTGTTCTTAAAATTGCATCAAGAATACTGTAGCTAAATATAATGAAATTCGCTAGTCCAAATATTTTTCTGTGCTGAATGAACTAAAAGTAAATAAAATAGAAACTTTTGTGGTTTACTTTCGCTTTCCTTTAATTCCATTTAATTTTATTGGTTACAATTTTATGACAATGATATAACAAATGTAGAATTTAAAATAAGAAAAAAAATCTTGATTTTAATAGCTAGCATTATTTAATAATTTAGGCTCTTTTATAACAATACACAAAATTATAATAAATACAAGTTTGATATACAATAAGATGGACTTCTAAAATCAATACTTACCAAGCTAGTTACTAAAAAATGATAATTTCTTCTATTCATATAAGTATCTCTAATATGTTGACTAACAACGTCTTTTGCTACTTCAGCATCGCAGTCAAGTATAATATATTTAAAACTACGTCTGTCTTGCTCTTCAAGCTTTCTCAAAAATTCGCTAGCATCTGTAGAATTGATAATACGTCTAACAACCTTCATTTCAAATTTATTTTTTTCAGATGTTAAGTGGAATATCTGTTGAAGCTTTAGTAGTCCTGCAAAAATAAAAGAATGAAACAAGTTGATATAAAAAATATTTATCCTGTAAACGACAATTTTTTTCCCAATAGGAACTAATCTAAGAGTAGAGTATTTAGTAGTATCTGTAGAGATATATATAGTTTACTACTATATTACGTTTACGTTCAAATATGTAATATATTTTTCTTTCAAAGAATTAAACGTTAGTGACCTCTTCAAAATATGTTGTCATGATTTTAGTTGTATCCATAGATGCAACACACAAAATCCCCCATCTATATATCTCTGCCCATATATATATATATATATATATATGTAAGTGTGTGTGTGTTTATTTTTTGCCAAAATATTGCATTTAAATAATTTGTTACTGTAATAATTTTCTTAAGAGAATTTTATACGGCTATTCTAATTTAAGTGAATCTAAATATTAACACATATGATTTGTAATTATCACCCTTTATAATTAACACCCTTTTGTAAAATAGTAGTTCTGAACGTAGTCGGATATCTTCCTCATTATATGATGAAAATATGTTCTGGAAAAACATATAATGAAATGAAGTTTGGTGATTTGATTTTGTTAAACGTCACATAAATGCCTAATGCATATAATCTCCAATATACTTGTCCATTTTATAAATAAATTCTATTATTTTAGGAAAGTATTCCGTAAAAATAAATTTCCAATCTATTTTAAGAATAAAAGGACATTGTATTATGTTTAACGTTACATTTAATCATCCTTACAACAAAATGGAAATTTATATCAGAAAGAAACTAGCATAAAATAAAAGCAAATTGTATACCATTCGTTTAGGTTAAATGTATGCAATTTAAAAGTATTTGGGAATATCGATAAAGGTTTAATAATTCAATGAACCGAAAACTATCGTGGGAGTCGGAGATAAAGTTAAACATTAAATTATTATTTACAATGTATTCACAATACAGTAAAGCTTATATGTTTACATTAAATCAAATTTTTACGATTTAGAAACTTCTCTATCCTTATTTATATTAAATCAAATTGTATTGAAGTAATAAAAATATCGAAACGCTTGAATACACATCCGCATCTTGTATTGTTTTTAAGGTTTTAATTCAGAACCACTTGTGATTAATTTTTGTAACCCCATTTTAAAAGACAATATGTAGAAACACTTTTAGATATAGTTTCTTCCAAAATCAGATTTTCCCGATATCTATTGCCTTGTTTTATTAAATTGGCTCATAAAGGAAGGGAAAAAAGTTGTTATGGCATTTTTCGAGAATTTTATTTTGAATTTCATCTAATGTTTTGTTTGCATGTTTAACATAATTTAGAACTTTCATTTTCTTTGAAAGCCACGAATCAAATACAAAGCTTAAGCCGCAAGAAGCGAAAATGCGCGTGCTACGAAAATCACTTAGGAAGCGACATAAAAATTCTTATAAATGGTGAACAGAGAATGCGTTCAGCGTTTCTGTTGAAATCCATCTAAAATATTCGTCTAAAGTATTTTTATTTTCTATCTTTATTTTTTACACCATTTCTTTTTTATCCCCAGAATGTGAACATTTATTTATTTTTTCTCTACCACCACGGTGCTCAATTTTCATTCTGGTCTGCTTTTTTTTGAATGAAAAAATTTTTTTTTCTTTAAAAGTTGGCGGAAGAAAACACATTTTGAGAGAGCGTGATATATGAACAGCGTCGAAAAAAATGATAACGAAAACAAAAGTTGCGTAGCATCTTCTCAAGAGAGAACTGAAATGAAATGGGATTATGATTTAGATAACTACTTAGCTGAATTTTCGAGATGAAGTGAAGTTTATCATGAAGAAAGCATTCATTGTTAATAAAAGTATCATTCGTCACGTTTTTGTGTTCAAATATGTATACCTGTAAATAGTGAGATTTGTGGAGACTCATTTTGTTGACGAAGAGTAAACATATTTCATTATATTTGAAAGTTTTTGTTCAGCAGTTTTTGAAGGATTGAAAAAGATTTTGTGCAGAAAATGATGACAAGTGAAACTATCAACAAAACTGTATTACGATCGAATGCCTTTTCTATACATGTTTATATTTTAGTTCTTTTTGTATACATTCTGAGATTCTGTAATTAGCCTACATTATTATAAATAATTATAATTTGAGTAGAATATCTAAAATTCTTTGCACTTGTATTTTACAAAATTGAAACGGGTTCTATTTACGATTCTTACTAATCACTTAGGAAAAATTCTATTGAACACGCTTTCTGTGGAGGAATCGTGATTTATGGGGTCTGAGGGGTTTTAACTTCATCTCGGGGGTGAAACTACAAATAATTTTCAAATAGGTTTAATTCTTTAAATTAAAATTAAATGATTCAAATCTTTTTCACATTATTTATAAAAGAATAAGGTTTCAAAAAAGAACAAAGTTTTTAAAATGTAATCATAATTTTAAAAAATTCTAAACATATGAATTTAAGAAACATTCTGCAATAAAAATTAAATAAATTTTATGTTACACATACTATTTTCTAAAACAGAAGCCTTTATTGAATAAAACTTTATAGAATTATAAAATGTACCACACTCTTTGAACCCTACCTAATTTTAGTATTATATAACTTTTGCATTTCAAAATATTTGAAAAATATTTAAATTAAAAAAATTATAAATGTATATTTTTTAAAAAAAAAACATAACTTATTATTATATTTATATGAGAATAGCTACAGTATAATAAGGCTACATTTAACTTTATAAATCAACTTATTGCTAGTAATTAGAGCTACTATTTTAGAAAATACGATGCACAACGAAAAACTTAACTTATATTTTTTACAAAAATGTTTCCTTTTTTTCGCATGCTTATAATTTTTTTAAATTATGATTATATTTTAAACATTTTACCCTTTTTTGAAGCCTTATTCATTTACAAATAACGAGTAAAAGATTTGTATTATTTAATTTTAGTTTCAAAGAATTATATCTATTTGAAAATTGTTTATATTTTCAGCCCCCGAGACGGAGTTAACACCCCAGAGATCCCTTATGTTAGTGAGAGTTGTTGTTTAAAGTGACGTGAGAGAGGAGGTTAGCGATTGTTGTTATGCTGAAGCTAAAGTGTTAGTGATAGAATAATTGAAGCTGCCAGAATTTGAGTAAAACGATCAGGTGAGTCTGCTTATGAAGATTATTATTACTACCGCGATTTACTCGTCAAAGCTAAGTATTTGAATTTTATCTATTATTTTCTTCTTCACTGAAGTTAAATTCTGATAGTAATTTGATAATCATAAAAAAAGTTTTTGAATTGACTAAAATGTCTCTTAATTCTTCATCTACTGACAGTACTTATAAGTACCACTCACTTTAAAATCACATAGAATAACCATTTTTACGAATACTCTGACGATACTTAGCAGGAATATATTTCTAAATCCCTCTTCGAAGATATTTGGCACCACAGGTTCTATGATGGGTATTTTAGTGAGGGAAGCAAATAATTTTATAGCTGAAATTGTTTTTTCAACTGAAATTTTGATCGGATTGCGAATGTTGTCATTTTTGTTCCGAAAAAGTAATTAATGTCAAAAGGTAAGTGTTTTATTTTTTTGTATGTAATGAAGACCTTAGAAAACGGATTTGACTATTTATTTTAAGGGAATAGTGATTATAATTAATTTTAGAGTTGAGTATCTTTAATTAGTTAATTAGATCTAATGAGCTAAATTTCCTAAAGTTTAGTATTTTGTTAATGTATATCCTTTAATTTTCAATGCAGTGATTAAAACAATTGCACGAAAAAAAACTGCAGTAAATCATAACGCGGTAGATAAAGGGTTAATTCGGTGCACCCTTACACCTCCACGGGTGAGAGTTTATGACAAAATAATAAAGTAAAATCAATATAAATGCTATATATATAGTATGTTGTTTGGAAAACAAAATATCTAAATAATCAGTCAAATCATTTTATTAAATGCAATGTTGTACTTTTAGAAAACGGAGTTGGATTGTATAAATATACGTATTAAAATCTTATAAAGTATTGATACTTCAATGATTTTCTTAATCATGATGGTACATATGTTAAAATTTAAAATGTGTTTCGATTTAAATTTAAATGAAATTAACTTTCTCTTCCATTTATCCCATGAGAAATAAGGAACACTTGAATTTATTTTAAGTTATGAAGCACAATACAACAACGATTCTTATTGTTATGAAAATTTTTCTTCGTTTTAGCAATATTATACTATTTATTTGAATAACACAACTTCTAAAGAATGATAAAAAGTTGTTCTTGCTAGTTGCATCAAAATTGAATTCAAAAGAGAAATACAAAATTTTGCTTTTTGAAGCATCTCGTATCATGAATAGAAATCATACTTTTCTTTACGTACTATTTCATATATAGCATTACTTTTAAAGTTCTTTAGAAATTGAGAGATATAAAGTCCACGAACTCAGCAGAGAATGCAAGTACATCATATATAGTTTAAGAATTTTTAAACTACATATTATATTTATTTTTTATATAATTTCGAAACAAAAATTCCAAAACGCATTAATAATTTGTAAAACTTACTTAGCATTTTTATGTTTATGTATTTTTTATATTTAGAACTTATAATTTATTTATTTTGTTTATTTATTCTTTTAATTTGAAAACAGGTTCGAACCGGCAGTTTTTAAATTCAATTTAACTAAGAACCTGATTTTGGTTTTCTCGATCGTATTCTGAAAAAAATTGAAAAAAAATTATATGCAAATGCAATAATTTCTTTAAGGTTTATTTATTTCATTTTGCACGTGATTGTAATTAAATAAATTTGTAGATTTCCATTGAAATCTTTTAGTACTAGTAATAAAAGTAATTACGTTTCAAAAGATTGCTCTCTTTCTCTATTGCAATTCCTTAGTAGATTGCTAATACTACTACTGATTTTTCTATATTACTTGTTGGACTACTTCTGCTACAACTTGCTGGACTACTATTACTACAACTTGCAGGGTAACTGTCAATACTACTACTTACATGCTGGTACATGTAAGTAGTCTATAATTTTTGTTTTATCACACAGTGCATATACACAAGTTGCACCTTCACAAGAACTTCAAAATTTTTAGAAATATCCCAACCCCCTCAGTTTAAAATTATATGGTAACACATGTTTTAAGTACAATAAAGATAATAAGACTACATTTTTTTACATTATAATTATTAATACAGTAATAGCTTACGTTAAAAAGCTTTCCACACATAAAACACCATTTTAAATAACTACTACATGCCAAAATGAATGCTTTTGAATAAACTGAATCAGTCGTCGGACGCAATGTATTACTGTATTTGCAAAAGAAATACTTAATATACTGTTACAACAAAACATAATAGAACTGTCAGAACAAAAAAAATATATTTTAAACATAAAGATAGATATATAGTAAAATATTCAGTATTCATTAACTTACATTTAATTCATAACTATCTTATAAAGCACTACCACATATTTAAGTTAATAGTAAATTAATGTACATGAGTGGGAGAAACGTCAATTGATCGAAATCATGCATGATCGTCCAATAGCTTATGACAACTCATATTATCCTTATCCTCCTTCTCTTCCACTTCTACAGAGATAAAGGATAATATTGACATTCAAGTTAATTCCTGACTCATCGTTACTTCTGAGATAACAGTAGTGTCAATTAGTTGGATAACTCAGAACAAGTTATTTAAGCCTAGGCATGATTCCAACTACCATTCTGAGGTGTAAGAGAACTGAGTTGGATGTCACGTTTGTGTGCTTAATACGATCTGCTGTAGTTGTCTAGCTTGGATTAAGAATGTTATTGAATTTTAATTTAATTAATGTCGGTGTATACACTTCACATGTTATTAATAACTTTAAAAATCTGACTTAAGGCAGCACAGTGCACCTACAAATTTCAAAAATACCCAAATTTTTTGTTCGCATTTTCTTGTGACCCATATAATTGGGACGCTTTTGTCACCAGATCTAATAACAAATAAGTTTTTAAAATATTTGAAGTTTTCTGAGGTTAGGTTTTAATTTCAGTTTTGTTTAAAAATTTTTTCCCGCGCTTAAAAAATTAACTAAAAATATTCTTGAGCACAATCATTTATTTCAGTGTGAATGGTTGTTAATTTCAATTTGCATTGTTAAAATCATTTCTGTTTGGTTATTTCAAGCTCTCATAGTTACTCAATTAGGATTGATTTCAAAGCCCATTTTTGTTTTAAAAAATAGTTTTTATAACTTAGAAGCTTTATCATTAATTTTTCTGTTGAGAAAATACCATGACAACCATTCTCACGTTGCTATAAGAAATAATATTTCGAAAAAATGGAATATTATTAAAAATGGCGTATCTAAAAATTAACCCTCAGCCGAAACTGTAACCAGACTTCCGAATAGAAATATTCTGAATTCAAGTATTGTAGAAAAAAACTGAATATTTCCATCATGTTCCAGATTACATTATAGTATACTACAGTTGCGCAATATAAAAACTCAAACTTGCTAAACTGCTCCAATTTTTAACTGAAAAAAAAAACTTAAATTTTATGTACAGACCTGGTGAATTTTAGCTTAAGTTAGTATCCTTATTATTTTGTACATAAATGCTTTGTGTTTCAAAACTTTTGTGAACATATTGTGTTGAGATTAGGCTGAATAACATGTCGTTGTGGCAAATACTGCCAATATTATGCACAGATATATTTTGAATATTAAAAAAAAAATTTCAATTATATTTAATTAAAGTAGTGTTTTTTTTAATGTAGAACTTCAGCCAAAAAATAAAATATAAAAAAAAATTAGAACTTCACAGGCATTATTAAATGTTTCTTTTAATTCTACAAAATATAAATGCGTTTTTATCAGACTTATAATTTTGAAGATATAAGTATTTTCTTATCCCTAAGGTTTTTTTTCTGTTCAAGACAGAACCTTAAATTTTTTAGTTTATACTCCCAAACGTATATTATATAAAAGTTAAAATGGATTTAAGTCTGAGATCTCTAGTTTTCTTTAAAAAAAATGCTGAAGTTAATATTTAAAAAATGTCCGTGTGTTTTTTCAAGATTTAGTTAGATAAATAATTATTAAAAATCATCACACAAGGGACAGATTTTCAAATCCATACTAAATTTTGTTTTCAATAATCTAAGAAACATAAATCAATTAAAATGACTAAACAAATTAAAAATTGAGCATTTTATATAAGATTAAAAAAACTTCAAAAATTCTTAATTTTTTTAAAATTGTAAAATAATGGCTGGTTAAACTGACAATTTAATACTATATTATGAATACAAAACATCAATTATTTTTGCTGTTACTGTCTCCAATTTGTTTTTTTACTTTTTTGAATAAGGGCCTAAAGTTATAGCCTAAACAAATGAAGAAAGGTAAACATATTATTATTAAATAATCTGAAAAGAAATAATATTTACTTAGTGTAAAATAATTTGTATTAACTAAGAATAATCTTAATCACTATTTTTAAATGTACAAGCCTAGTATCTGAGGCAAGCACTAAGATAAGGAATTAATGAAAAATTGAAAAATTAACTGTTAAAGAGAAAAATTAATTTTATAGTACTTGTATTATTTAAACACTGATTATTTTGTTAAATACCTTATTCCCATGTGGTTTATGATACTGAAAATTTTAATAACAATAATCCTATACTTCTACTATTCTAATATACTACTAAATATGAAAAAACTTTAACTCATCATAGATTAATACGTTTCTTATTTATGCTGATTTAAGATTATACTATTTTTTTTTCATAAGTTCTACTCTCTTCTCCTATTTTACTTTCCACTAAATAATATCGAACAAAAAGAAAAAAAAAATGACTAGAGCCGTAAAACATTTTGAACCCCACAGATCTAATGCTAATCTATTTTTAACAAGAGTAGAAATATTTTAGTAATTATATTTTCAGTTATATATTCGATATATACTGTACACTCAAATGCAAGAAAGATGACAACTAATATTCTGAAAAATTGTGATTTCATCTAGCAAAATTTGGTTCATAAATTAAAATTCAATACAAAAGAAATATGAAACAAATATAATTTTTAAGGCTTCCACTGGATTGATCTCAAGTTTAAGAAACAATATTTATATTGATTGGATAGAATAACTGTAATTCATCGTTATTGAAGTGAAGTCATGTCAAATAAATTACTTAGACTGTTGTATTTATCAACGCAAAATTTATTATCGTATTACATTACAATTTTCTTAGGGAAAATTGGTGATTTTTATTCCTAAAGTACTAATTTATGTGATATTTTACTTAAAACTTAATATTTTAATCAATATATTACTTAAATAAATTATTATATCGAAAGAAAATTCAAGATATGAAGCATGGCGAAATTGACCAAATATGGTAATGTCAAATAAAATAAAAGAATTAACCTACAGAATTATCCTAGAAACTTGATCAACAGTATTTATTTTAAGCACGGCAACAATTAAAAATTGAAAAAAATATCATTAACTATTTTTTGAGTGAGTTATTAGGATTGTGAAAAAATTTTTATACCTTAACTTTATGTTAGTTTTCAAATAGCTTCACCTTGTACAGTTGAATTGAAATACAACACTTCTAAATTTGGTTAAGAGCAAATAATTAAAAATTTAGTCCAGGATTTTGCACTAAATTGATTTCTGTGAACAAAACCCAACTATTTAATTATTTAAAATTAAAAAAAAATGCTGTTTGCAAAAGTTTGCAATAGAAATAAAAAAACTGGGAGCAAGCCCTTTCAGAGAATATTCAAGCTCTATTTTTTCAACAGTTGGAGATTCAGTAGAGACATTACGGATCTAACTCACGTGTCTAGTTTTATAGAAATAGCCGTATGAAGTGGCAAACGGAAATAAATATTTCAGGGTCCAGATGAAAGGATTGCTTCGGTCTATTGCACAGAGCTGATATCACTTTATGGCTTTTTCAGTCTCAAAAAATAAAAAAAAATAAAAAGTGGAAGGTAGACTTCATTCGTAGAACTGTTTACGTGAGATCTGAAAATGGCTTTGCTGCCATAACTTTGATGTAATGGAGATTTGATTTTTTTCCCCCTAACTAAAATCTATTCATGTTTTTTTTTGTTTTTTATTTTGAAAGAAAAGAGATTATTTTTTGCTTAAAATGCTACTAAAGATAAAGTTTAGAGCATTCTTCAGTTTTTTTTAAAGAGTTTTATTTCATCTTTTTTTGTCACAATTGGTTGCAAAATTCGACCAAGAAGTCACGCAATTCAGCAAAAAGAAACAATGCTTTCAATTTGGAAGGGGATATCACGGAATACTTATTCAGTTAGAATAAGTTTTTCAATTGCAGCATAGTCGTAAATAAATATTTTGTTATTTATATTTCGTATAAAATTATTGGTGATTAAGGTATGCAATCCAACAAAAGCTTTAAATGTTTCTAGTTTTATAATTAGAGCAGTGTGACATTTTCGAGATGACCATTAGTTTTAGCAACAAAGGAAGTTAAATTTACTAAACCTTTTTTCCATAATTTAAAAATATTTGCAAATAATTAATTTGTTTCTTGTTATTACTGATATTTGGCTAGTTTTGGAAGGTTAAATCTAAAGTAAGTTAAGAAATCGATATAACAAATTTCTAAAATAATGCACAATTTAAAATTTCTGAAACAAAAATCAAGATAATGCTTTATTGTTTCGTCGAGATAGAAGTAGTTAAAATGTTGTTAGATAATAATTTAGAGATAATGTTACCCTTAAGATGCTCTCAGTAGAATGAAGTTTTCAAATATCTGCATTATCTATACAGTAACACAGAAATATCTAGATAGAATTAAAACAATTATCTAAGATTAATATGAAACTTTTTGCTTCCTTTAATTTAGGGTGAAATAATTAAAATACTTCAGTAGATCATGCAGATTTTCTATTAAATTTCTAATAAGTACGTGTTCAACTATTTCACAATAATTTTCAAACTTCAAGTATATATATATTTTTTTTCATTTATACATAAAATTAAATGGAAAACTTTGTAGCGAAGAAGTTTTACTTAAATTTTGTCCTTCAGCTGCATTAAAAGAACCGTAAAAGTGACCGCCGTACTGTATAATTATAAGAAAGAAAATGAAAAGGTAAAGAGAATTTCTTAAGATCTCTTAGAAGAGGTTTCTTAAGCTGTTTTTAAGAAAAGTTCTTTTTCCAGAAGCAATTTTCAGGCATTTACATCTTGAGAATAGACACTTAATTAAATTCTTGAAATAATTTCTTTCTCCTAAGAGGTTTCTTTCATTAAGACTCTTGTCGAAACTCGTTTCTAAAATTCCTACTCTTATTACACAGGATGAAGCCCTGACACACATTTATACTCCTGAAGAATTATTTTCTTAAAATACTTAAAATCTATTGAATAGAATCAATTAGTGGTGAATGTGTCTTGAGAAAGTTATATGGACACTTTTTCCAAAATTGTTTTGTACTTTATTTCAGGACAAAATGATCGTATTGCCATTAAAATTAAATTAAATTAGAATTTAATGAAACATTTTATTGACTGCATTTTTGAAAGAAAAATTAGTATATGCTGATGCAATTTTTAATTATTTATTCTTGATTAGAGGATAAAACTTTTAACTTTCAATCTTGAAACTTTTTTCTGCGTTGCAGAAAAGTGAGGGACCATCACAATGAAGCTGAGAATGGTAAATTTAATTAAGGTTTATTTTTAAAATTTTTTATTTGTTTTCATTTTATCAAGTCGAACAGAAATCTGTTCATTCAATTTTTATTGTGAGAAAATTGTTCGAAGTAACGGTTTAAAATGCTGGTAGGAAATATTAATTAAATAAAAAAATGGCTTAAACTTTAATTAAAAACTCGTTTTTTTAAAAGTTTAATAAGTTGAGGATTTTAAAGCGACACCAATTAAATTAATAGCTAAACAGTTACTTAAAATATCATAAAATAATCTCACTAAGATAATATTATTGAGGATGACTTAAAATCAAACATCACTTAAAATCAAAGTGAATGCTATAATCGATAAAACTCGTAATTTTGAATTACTTCAAACATCTGTAGGGATTAAACATGAGATGGCATACTACTTTTCAAACTTCCACACCCCGCCAACTTAAGGATTTTCAGTCTCAACAGATTTAACGTGCATCAGAGCAACTCATAATTGCAGATATTTATTTGTGGAAATGAGAAAAAAAATCATATAATAGGCACAAATTTAACTTCTACATGATACTGTATTCCTAGGAAAAAATTCAGTGATATCCTGATTATATACTTTTTGAAATGAGTACAAAATGGTTTCATAATATTGTATCGTTATAGTTGATATTTTTACATTAATCAACTTGATACAGACAGTTTAAGCAAATAAATTTTTGTCAGACATGCATTATTTTTTAACCCTTAGGTATATTATTTTTAATACAAGATGCATTTTTTGTTAAACTTATTATTTGTAACTTACTTTTTTTTTCTTTTTAAATGTGCATTTATTATACCTGGAAGAATAGAATCGATGTAACTTAAATAACTAAAGAAATCAACTAACAAGCTGAGCATTTATATATAAGAAATAAAATAATAAAGCTGTAAATATAATATTTAAGAATGGTGAGGAAATGAGAATTAAAATAATTAAATTAGTTTCTTTCTAAAACATCACAAAAATTAACTGAGATAGATCTGCAGTTTGAAATTCTATAAAGTACTGAAAAAATGAACTATTATTTACTTCTCCAAATTTCTACACCATCCTTTGAGAAAAATGTGAGTCTTTGTTAATTCTCATTAATTCAAAGTGTTTGCCATCATGGCGGTCTTAGACATGAATTAATCATTGAAGAAAATCTTCTCTTTATTACTAAAAAATTATAACTTAACCAAATTCTTCTAAGTTAATCAAATGTAGCATTTTTTGCTTAATATCAACATATCGCTTCTGAATACTAATGAGACCAAATAGAGAACGTTTGATAAATATCAAAAATGCTCGTTAGAACCGATCTCTGATTTCAGTTTAACAAATAATTCACGTGGAGTTAGTTATAGCATAAGGAAATTTCTTACAAAAAAGAACAGGAGATAAAAGCAATAAGTAAAATAGAGAATAATATTCTTCATATCTACAAAGAGTTGAGCTCGAGCCATGAAGATTGGAAGTCGTCCGAGCAAATGTCATTCAACAAAGTATTAATCTCCATTTCTTAACATTTGAAGAATAATTTACATTGTACTTACATCAAGTAAATCAATGGTTCTATTTTGAACTTTGTTAAGAAAAATTTATAAACATCAAGTTTATTTTGTGTTTAATTTCATTTCATTTTGGCAATGCTTTTTACATAAGTTATTTAGCTTAAACTTCTAAAGCATCTAAGTATTTTGCACCATCTATTCTTCAATTTACAATTAATTAAGCTGTAAATATTTATTTCCAGGGATGTATGTTCATTAATAAGATATTTTTACATTCACAAATACTTAAATGTATATAAATAAAATAAAATATTTACACTGAAATTATTTATTAAATATATAGTTAGCCAATTTTTAAATTAAGTAAGAATATCACGTTTTTGTCTTTAAATACAATTAAAATACTATTTACTAATACATATTTTTATCCCTCTCAATTGTCTGCATATGTCTAAGAAATTATTCATTTCTGAAATAAATAAGAAATGTATCATACATCAAGAATTTCTTATAAGTTGACATCAAATGGCATGAATTTTTTTTAGACTTTTGATTTACTGTTGCATGTAAATTATTCCCTTTTAGATTTAAAATATTTTATTTGCTGTTTATTCTTTTCTAAAATTGACGAAGAGTATCAATAATATGATTATCATCCATTTATTTCAAATCTTATTACGTATGCTAGTCATAAAAATGCAATGAATTTATAATATTCCATTATCAGTAATTTTAGCAAAACAAAATAAATTAAGTATTTTAAGATCTTATATGAGTTACCATTATTATCCAAATAATGATTCAAAGATTCTTTTGATGAATATTGA
The DNA here is from genome assembly GCA_019973975.1 of Trichonephila clavata. Classification (NCBI taxonomy): domain Eukaryota; kingdom Metazoa; phylum Arthropoda; class Arachnida; order Araneae; family Nephilidae; genus Trichonephila; species Trichonephila clavata. The sequence continues at coordinate 50,187 of BMAO01018830.1, read as the reverse complement.
ATTATACACAATCTAACGAAATTTAGTGGCAATATAAAATGGCTACATAAACAAATACATTAAATGTGTTTTTTTAAAGTTTGGTTTAAATGTAGATTTCCTACCCAAAGATTGGAATTATTTGATAGAGTATCTTCTAGGAATGATATGTAGCTTTTTGTTATTAAATCTTGAAAAACAAAGCACAGAATCAGAAAAACAAGTGATGACTTAAAATATATATATAAACATCATTCTTTTATTCTTAAATTAAAGTCTGTAAGTGATATGCTTTTTCGTAATTCAAACGGTATTACATAATAATTGCACATGAAATAGCCTTTTATAATACCTTTCAAAAATAAAACATGTTTAAAAAAGTAAAAAAAAAATGATTACTCCACCAGGCAATTATCTCCTACTTATCTTGTTACTGAATATACGCTGAGGTATAGGGATCGAAAAACTTTTAGTTTTATATCTATTTGTGCGTGTGAGCCCTCCCCTCGATTAAAGCTGTAGATACTTGGATGGATAAAAAGAGGTACAAAAAGAAAATATGTCACAAAAAATGAAGCGGGGAATTGAATCGTACTTTGCTCCATCTAATATCCCCTTGTGTGACAACTTTAATATTTCTCATTTCCGGAGAATAACAAAGTTCCTGTTTTCGGGAAAACGCGATAGAAATCAAATCATAGCTTAAAAGAGCAGAAGGAAAACTAGTTTCAGAATCGGCTGCGAAAATCACATCGTAAAATTGATGTCGACTTTACCCAATTCCGTGATCATAGTCACGCGTTTTATCCGAATATTGAGTTATTTTCTGCTGATAGAGCTGATTTTTTTTTATTCTCCATGGTTCAAATGGATATATATTTGATATAAAAAGTTTCCGAATGCTTTTATCTTTTATTTTATTATACTTTTCGTTTTACCCTTCAGCATCAAAGTGAGTAATATGTGCTTGCTGATAAAACTTTTTCGTGGAGAGGTCTATGGAATTTAGAGAAATATTTCGTTATTTTACAATTTCGCTACTGACCTGAGATTCTTCTCTAGTTTCTGATGATATCTAAAAATAGAAAATACGTACTTTCCCTCCGTATGTTTTTATTTATACTTCAAACTCTTTCGTGGGTTTTACATCAGCTGTAATTCCTTTCTTTAATCTTTAGCTACTGTGACCTCAACTATCCAGTATTACTGAGAAATACTTCTATAAATAAAAATGATGCAAATATTTCCACCTTACTTGTTGAATTAGTTCATGAATTTACACACACACTATATATATATATATATATACATATATATGCGTGTGTGTGTAATGTTCTCGAGGAAATACATGCTAAATATTCTTTAAATAAATTGATGAAGTATGAAAAATACACCATAATCAACTCGGATTAAAAGAAGCCTCTGTTTTTCCCAATGGAGATTTTATCAGCAAATTCAGACGATATCACAAGGGGGTCCACCCAGCTTTTGTCTGGATAATATATATCAGCACTTCATTCAAAATAACAACATAGATACGGATTCATGTTATGTTCTTAGATAAAGAGATATGACTTAATAATTTTTTTAGAGAGAAGCAACTTTAATTATATCCCTAGTTTTAATTTCCATCTAGATTATTTGAATTTAACAGAAACCAAACTTGACACAAGTAATGTGCTCTTTTTGGATCTACAGTTAAAAACTTTTAATATTTCTTAAAAAGTAATATTTATGATAAAACAGAAGCTTTTAAGTATAAGGCTATTAAAATGCCTTCCTGGACTAGTAATATACACACCTGAATTTATAGAAACATTATTCTTATTTACCTACAGAGAAATAATAATTCAGTTTCTGATCGTACTGGAAAACACATAATAATTACAAAAGAATCTTTAAATGCTGTTAGAACTTTATTACCCTGATAAATTTATATATATATATATATATGTGTGTGTGTGTGTGTGCGTGCGTGCGTGCGTATTTATGAGAAAGAAAAATAATGTGAAAAACAGAAACTATCATAATTTTTACATTCTTCATTTAAAAATTCTTCATATACGTTTTTTCTTAATTTCTATTAGTTTAAAACAAAAACAGAGCATATATATATATGTATGTATATATATATATATATGTATGTATATATATATATATGTATATATATATATATATATATATATATATATATATATATATATATATATATATATGGTATAACTATATTTTAGAAACACTGATTTTGTCTTTGATTTGATTAACTTATGATGCAAGATGTCTGAGTTCAATGTCTGAAAAAAATTATTGTACATCAAAATTCGACATTTACGATTGTGTTTTTGTGCAGCCCTTTGATACGGTCCTTCAAACAAAATATTCTTCTTGAAAGGAAGTATTCTTAATTTATTTTTTCCTCTTCATCCTCAGTTTACTTCAAGTTAGAATCATATATGTATTATAAAAATTTTGAATATTCGAGTAACCCCAATTGTTGAACATTTTTTAATATCTATTATTACTATTTTCATAAATTGAATAGGACTTTCTTTGAAAATATCTTATACAATTAGTGCTCCTTTCAGAAATTCTAAGATAATTATAACAGATTACACATGATATATTAGCCGTAAATAGTTTTGCAATATAATAATCAACCTGTTAAACAACAAATAATAAACATCTATAATAAAATGAAAAATTTTCCTTTGTACATGACTTTAAGTGTTTGGTTTGGGGAATTAGTAAGAATAAAAGAAACAATCGTTCTCCAAAATAAGACCGCTTACTGAATTTAAACTTATAACTTCCTTTTATAAAATTTGATGCTATGGATTTTTTAAGGCTATATTTTAATTTTTACAAGCGCCCGCAAAAAATAGAATGTTTCCCATGTGAAACAATATATCTCCAGAATTGTCTTAAGTTTTATACTGCTTATTGATTTAGAATGAATAATATTAACAAAGAGAGCATTTATCTCTGCGTGATACTAATTATTTAACCTCTTTTCATTCGTTTAAATACAAAGAAAAACCTGAAAATTACTATTATTTTAAATTCAATATTTTTATTAAATAATAAAATAATAATAATAATAATAAAAAAATGGCAGTTATAGAGACTGCCGATAGAAGTGAAAACTTAGAACTTTTAGTATTAAAATTTGAAATTTCCTAATGTTTGAACTAAATTTAGCAACATCAATCTGGTTTTCGCATCTATTGACACACCGAGCAACAATTATATGCATGTTTATATGGTTTTGATTATTCAAATATATTACGGGCTGTACAACATCATGACAAAATATAAATACATTTCAATTGAAATAACAATTAATATACAATCATATGATTTATGGATAGTATTTGTATTTAATTAAATTTTAATGTACTTGATTTTTAACGATATTCTAATTGTTTGCATCATTGTCATCATTAATTTCAACAATGCTTAGACTTTTTGTACTTTCAATTATTTCATTTTGTTCTAAAAAGATACAATAGGCGTATGGTAACTAAAGTAAGAAAGGAAAATGTTTGATTCAAATTTATCTAAGTATTGCGTAAAAACCGCATCGATCGTCATTTTATATTTTGTAGTACTGAGTTTTCGATCATTAGACATATTTAAATTAAGTGTTTCATTTAGAAATTCAATTAGTGAAAGTTTTTTGTCACCTGCAAAGTTAATATTGAAGTCTCCACTTAAAATCATCGGTACATTATCATATTTTTCGCCAAATCTCTTATCGAGTATTTCAGAACCGTCTTTTGTATTAATCATCAAATTTTCGAATAAAAACTGTTGTATCTGTCTGATAGATTTTCCAGGCGAAATATAAACGGCAACCATTAATATGTATTGTTTTATAAAATTTTTAATTTCAAAATCCACGATAAAAATGATTGAACAACTAGAAGTCTGTTTTACCACAATAGTAAGAAAACGTCTAAGCCACTATGAAATGCTAATCCGGATTGCGTGATGCATTTCAGAGGTTAAATATTAGAAAATAAATAATACAAAATTTTCAAACGCCAGAATAAATAAGAAGATTTAAAATAATTTTAAAAAATATATTAATTTTCAAACGCCAAAATAAATACGAGTATTTAAAATAATTTTCTGTTATTTATTTTTTATTAAAAAAAATATTAGTATATTTATTTAGTATTCACTATCATACTGCACAATGATTCTTCAATTAAACAATTCAAATAATAATCAAACAAAAAAAACACTATTATAACAATGCACAGTATATACACCTTGAACGTTCACTAAATCCATTCAATTTCACTTATAAGATATACACAGCACTATACGTCAGCTGTATAGCTACAGATATACTACTATAAGCATGTCGGTGACGCGAACACACAAGATTTCACCCATCCAAAAAGTTTCTAAGGCGAACAGCACACTGCGCATGCGCCAGTCATGAGCATGTCGGTGATGCGAACCCAAAAGATTTTCCCCTACCAAAAAGAGCCCAACCCCTCTAAAGAAGTTTTCACTTCAATAAATTCAGTTTTTATAAGAATACGTGATCATGATATGAAATAACGTCTCTTTAAACAATTCATCAATTCAGTTTTTGATATTTGTTGCTCGAGAATGGAAATATTTTTGCTAAGTGCACAAATGGCACTTCTGGTGTCTTGCATCATGTCATGGTGTTTAGTTTTGTATTTTATCTATTCTACTTAGTTTTAAATATAAACATAGAATAAATATCAACATGGTGAAGATCCTGCAAAACACAAGAATCGATAAATAACGGATTTGATAACCAATAATAACAGTCCAAAATATAAGTTGACATATAAAAAGTCAATTGACCAAAATGGAATATATATATACATATATACATATATATATATATATATATATGTATGTGTGTGTGTCTGTTTACTTTTGTTGAAACATTATTCCTCTCTAATGATATAAAAATTTATTTTACAAAGAAAAATAAGTATCGGCAACATTCATCATTTAGTATTAAATTGGTTTTTCTAACATAAAAAAAGTCAATTTTGTGCGCAATACTGTTAGAAAATAGTTATAATGTAAAAATCCAAACAACTACGAACAAAACAATGTAGTTTATTACAAAAATAATTCACATCAAGTACAATGAGAAGAAATAAATTAAGCTTAATAACTCTTTTAAGAATTGTTGAAAGAAGGCACTGAAAGGTAATAAATATTCCTAAGCTATTCAAGAGGCATTGGCATTTGCTATTGGAGTTTCATTACTTCGAAAGATAGCGTCGTCAACCGTTCACATTAAGCGCTTTAACATGCTTGTCTCTCAATGCGTTTGCCGCTAAATCTTTCTGCCCCAATTCCCAAACCTGACGTTAAATAGGAAAAATAATTGAAGATTCAGTCAGCACAAGCTCTTTAATCTGCACTTTCCTGGTGCGTAAGCAGCTAACTAAACAACAGCAGGAATTAATTGAACTGGTGAACTGTAATTAATTCAGATTGGAATTACAACAAGGGATTTTCGAACTGTAGTTTCGGAGAATATTTAAGTCCTTTGTTCTATTACCAGATATAGTTAGTTGGATAACGGCACTATGCGATATTTGATATAAATGAAATAAGTTTTAACAAAGCCTTTTAATTTATAGAAATGGTCAGATATGAGATATCAAAAGAATGAAAGAATCTTTTTTATTATTAACTGTGAGGAAATGCAGCTGCTACGCTTTGGATGTTAAAAATGAGCCAAAATATGAGGTAAGAATTTGGAATCATTCCAAAAATGTTCTTTTTAAGTAAAAACATTGGGGGCTAATACTGATGTGTTTGTGCTCGAAAAGAAAGGATATCCTCAATCAGTCATCAAAAATGAGCTTTCATTTTAAAATAAAGCAGTTTCACAATGGAGCAGCACTATTTTGTGGAATAAAATATAAATTTATTAATAATAGAATTGTAATTTTTTTACTTCTTTAATGTTTTTTATTATCAATTCATATGTTTAATAAAATGGAAACTTTTTGTTACTTATTAATACATAAGAACAAAATATTTAGAAAAAAATTGGCAACCTAGAAAGTATATTCCATATATACAGGATGGGTATATTTTTTTGAAAAGTCTTTATAAAACATTTATTGCCTTATAACAAATAAAACTACCTAAATTCTAATGTAATATAAATACTGGTATGCTGTACTAGAAATATTAAGGCATATTACAATAGCATCAAATACATTTTTGTTTGTTTTAGGTAATGGAACACAAAATTTTCTTTAGTAGAAATTTAACTAATTCCCTTTATTAGCAAAAATATACTTTTCGTAGTTTAAACAACCTTTTTTCTAAAGAAAAGATATTTAAAACTAAAAATAAGGTAGTATTTTATAAATGCATTGGAAAAATTAAAATATATAAAATTTCATAAAATCTCTAACAAATTTAGATTTAGGAAATTAAGTGAATTATTCACGTGTATTTCAAAGTTTAAATATTATCCACTTAATTATAAAACATATGTGCTGCTTGTAGCATCATTAACATGTTTTCCCCCCTTAATAATGATGTACTTCGATCACGTTAATTGCTATCAAAAATGCATTAATATAGCTAAGGATGTTTTAATACTCTAGCAAATACCATTAGAGCACTGTATTAATAAACTATTTTTCCACATTAAACAATTTTATGAGTTATTTTTTTACTTTTTTAACTGATCCATGCATGTCTAATCGAGATTGGACAGCTTGTGGTTATTAAGCGTGAGCGTTTATAACTGTAAAGTAAACTTTTATATTTATTTAATCGATATTTTCAGAGTACTGGGGTACTAGAAAAAATATTCTGGGAAAACTTTATACATCAAAATGAATATCATTTTTAATTTTAAATAAACTAAATTTTGAATATTTTAGCATTTTCTAAGATATTTAATTAAATTTACTATAGTTCTTAAGTGTGGGGGCTTACATAAATTGCAATGAGGGTTATAATCTGCAATACACAATACTGCTTTTAACTTATATATGCATATACACTTAATTTGGAACAGAAATAATTAAGCCCAATATATTAAAGCGTTATTTTATTGGGCACTTAAAAATAAAGAGGATTTTATATATTGTATAATATTTATTAAAAATCTCCTTTGACACTTTTTCTAAAGTTAAAAAACCATTAAAATATAACATTTTATGTAGGAACCCTTTTTTATTCAAGACAATTCATTTTGTAAGAAAAAATGTTTCTTAATGCATTTTGCTTTTAAAAATTGAAAATTTTCAATCTATGTTCGATTTTTAATTTTATTTCTAAAACTAAAAGCTGATTTGAAATTAGATTATAGGAGATGAAACACACGGTACAAGAGCAAAGTTTCGATTTACAAAAAACTGAGAAGTATTTTAAAACGTACTGCTCTTTATTCTTTAATAATAAAATTGTCAGGTTCATTTTTGTATAAATACTTTTACATGTGTTACCCTGATACTTTACCCTGTTGTATTGATTCTACTTCTTTTTGCAAGAATCTAGATCAATTTCTTGAAGATATTTAAAGAAATATAAAGTGCTGCAGTGAACTGAAATTTCTAGTTTGAGATATCAGTTTGTAGGAAATGAGATATAATTTTCTTAACTTACTCCAGTGCTTCTCAAACTTTCAGAATTTGCGACCTAATTTTCTATAATAATTTTCATCGCCCCCCTCCTTATACAATAACATTGTGTTGAATGCAATAATAATGTAATTAAAGCTACAATACGATTTGAATAATTATAAATCGTGTAGTAACAGGTGTTGATGGATGAAGGAAGGCAGATGAACTTGGGTATGTTATTCCTCTCAACGATAACGTTGGGAGTAGTGTATTTAGTTCTATTTGTCAGAGATATAATTTATGTCTATATTTTTAAGTTCAGATTAGTAGTATTTTATCCTGTTGTATCTGGCAACGAAAGAATCTGATGATGGATTTAATGAGTTGCCTTGGAACTGTAAAACCAGCTAGGGAAATAATAATATAGTAACGGATTGAGCCGAATAAAAATGTTTAATATTTTCACCATCTGAAATAGATGTAAACTTATTTCATTTATAATATATTTGACACCATAATCACACAAATTATCAAGATAAATACTAAATTTTGAATATAATTTTTCTATATGACAATCCCATGGGAATCAGTGTTAATTATTATACTTGCTCTTCGTTTAGTATTGATAAATTGATTATCAAATACATTACACAGTTCTGATAAATGTATAAGTATTTTTCAGTGTAAATGTGTATTTTATTATTTATTGTGCTAGAATGTATTTTGCTCTTTGATTCCTTTCAGTAAATTAACAATTTTTTAAAATTATCTTTTGTTCTTGATTTTTCGATATACTCGCACCCCCCTTGTAGGGTTATCACGCCCCATAGTTTGAGAAACGCTGGCTTACTCATTTTATTGTCTTGTATAAGATAAACTAATATAAGAAAATGCAATACTTCCATATAAGAATCAGCTTTCAGTCATCGTTGTGGCATTTTGCAGATTTAAATGGAAGTACATCAATACAGGATTGGGATAATATATAGTTACATGAAATTCAGTCACAACTCGTACACTCTTAGTTCATGCTTTTGTTGAAAAATGCTATTTTGATTAATTTGAGGCGTATTTAATTCTTACTATTTGTTCACTCTCTTCCGATATATATATACTTATATATCTTGTGTTCAAATTTTCAATCGTTCATAAAATACTTTCAATTCCTCCATTCCAGTTCAAATATGCATTTTTTAAACTTGTTATGGATGCACTTGATGTTAATTCAGTTTTTTCAAATAATAATTTATTAATTAAATTTTATTTTTTAATTTTAAACTTATTCTGCGTTATTCCTGTCGAAGTTACAGTTAGTTGGAACAGAGGGCCTCAGTACATTTTTCTAACGAAGTAGGAATTGACTTAAATATGTTTTACTACTTTTTTTAAATTTACCTCATATAGTCAGAATATGAGAAATAATTTAATTGAATGAGAAGACACACACACACACTATATATATATATATATATATATATATAGCTTGTCTTTATCTAATTTCTGTTGAACTTCGGTTTAAACATCATAACTTCAAAGAAGATATAGAGTATTAATGGTAGATTATTTCTCTATTGAATTAGGGTTTCTGTATTTTGATCATATTCCCCAGGAAAAGAAAGAGCTTGAATTAATTTGATTTTTTTTTCTTTTTAATCTACGTACTTAAGTTTCTGTATTTAATTTTGCTTTATTCATAAAATTTGATTTCTTATGAAAATGCAAAAAAAAAAAAACCGTTCTTCATAAAACACTTTAAACTGAAAACTCCTTTGCAGTTTAAAGTTATATGTTATTTTCAATGCTTATACACTGATTCATTATAAAAAATTCACTTACCGTTGTCGGAATCATATAAATAAATGATCGTTTTCCATTTGTAGAAGTTAATGAGATCAACTATGGCTCGAAGGTATCGTGGTCGAAGACTGACTCCCAAATGGGATGGGCGGTCCGAGCTAGTTTGCTGTGGAAAGGCTGGACTGACCAATGGCATTTGAAACATGTTTGAGTAGGCAGCAAATGTATCATATGATGGATCACTTGTTGGTGTTATCAATGCAAAAATGCCTCTTTCCATTTGTGAGCACACTGGGGGAAGAAAATATATATATTTAAAGAACAAAATTTTTTGCATAATATATTGCGAAAGGAAGAAATAAAAGGAAATGTGAATAGTTTAAACTTCTAAAAGAATAGATTAACATCTGTTAATAAATTTTCAAATTTGAGCTTTATGTATATATATGTGTTTGTGTGGGTTATGGTTATAATAATAACCACACAAATAAAAGTCTTATAGTAAATATGATATGATTTGATTTGTTATTATTTTCTCACTCTTATAACCAATCTATTATTATAGACAGTAAAAAGGTTTAAAAGAACGTGGCTTATAAATAAAATACAGGTTTTATTTGTGCATTTTATTTAAAATAGCAGCGGAGAAAGTTCAATTACGAGTCGTAGTTTCATTTATTTCCCCATACTTATTGATTAATCATTAAATGATTATTATTTAATAATAATAATAATTCGTTTTATAACAATATAATTATGAATATTTATAATAGTTTGCATATAATAGTACGTATAATATTTTATTACCTAAACATTTATCCAATGTTTTATTCTTCTTTTGCTGTATAGTGAAGTAACATATAATTGCAGAAGGGTTACGCTTGCATAAGAGAATCTCAAGCGAAAGGCTTCGATAATTATTATATTGACAAAAATTCTTTGGTAATTATTAATACTATGGGAAATTGTCTTGAGCTTGTAGACATCATATGAGAAACTTATTTGGAACGGCATTCACAGTTTATTAACAGATGAAAGATCATTCATTATTTAGAACTACAAAAGTTCTCTGGCATGAAAAGTAAATATTACAATTTGTCGGCTTAAAGTATATTAAAAATAATATTTACTTACATGTTTGACCAATTTTGTAGGAATCATCACTATCTAAGGCTTCAACAACTGGTTCCACTTTGAATCTGGCTTGCGTATCATTATTGTTATGAAATGAAATTGCATGGTTAAAGGCAGTTTGCATTTCATCTGAGCCTGGAGTAAATATAGCACCTAAAGGACAAATGATTTTTTTATGATACATTTGAATTTTATAATTCGAAACAATGTAAAGAAAAATATCTTTAATTAATTTTTAAAAAAATTACTGAACTTGCTTTTGTATAAATAAGAAAGGGTGAAATTTAGTTACAGGATAGAAACTCTCCAGAAGTAAGCAATTTTTACTTTAATAAATGAGGATTTTCTTTTATAAAGAAATAAAATTGGATAAGACTAAATGAAAATTTAATAACAGGGTAAAAGTTTCCGAATGACGAGATCTTCTTCATAATGTTAAAAAAGACAACACCTAAGAAAATTTTTAAGAAATGTATTGTGGTCTTACAGTCACCAAAGCTTTTCTATGTATATTTATTGCATTATAAATATTATTTTAATAAGAGCACTTTCAAAAAAAATTGAGGATTTTTTAAAAATTTGTATGGAAAAGTAACAGGATAAAAGTTTTCGAATGACAAGAGCTTCTATACTTTTTAACCCGTAATTTTTTTAAAAAAATATTTTCTTTGACACATACGCAAAAATTCACCTATTAGAATATTTGTTTATATAGTATTAATCTATGAACAAAGTTTCAAAGTTGTTCGGTAAGTGAAATTTTTAAAAAATGCGTTCCTTTTGAATAGTACTTTAAACGTTTGAGAAATTTTAATTTAAAGTAAACACTTTTACCTTTAAACGATGCATTCAAGCAGCACACCTTGAATTGCTAAAATACGTATAGTTCAGTTACAGTAAATATTTTAACTGCATTAGAAGCAAAATGATAAAGAATTTTTTCCTATAAAGATTTAAAAACGAGTTTTTAGATTGATTTTCGTCAGTGAGTGAGTTAATATTAACATTCCACTCTTCAGGTACTCAAGAGCATTTTTCGACGGACTTCGTAATTTTAAACAATGGTCAAGGGACGAGGATGACACCTGAGTTGACAGCCCTCTCCTCTATCCTCCACACCACACCAACGGGAGGACGTTTTAGAATCAATATATTTAGCGTACATCTGTACGGTGTGTATAAAATGTACTAGGCTCGAAGTCAAGACACGTCGGTCACGAGTCCATTAACTTGATCACTAGCCTAACACGGAAACCTGATTTCCATCTAACGACTGAGTTAAAATGTAAACGTTAACAAAATAATTTATTTAAGTGACTTAAACCATTTATATATAATGATTTACTTAAAGTTCAAACTCTTTTTAAATAATATAGATAAAATTTTACATAAACACATATGTAATTTCACTGAAAATAATTACTAAATATTTTATTTTAAATTGTCTAAAGAACTCGAATCAATAGAAGTTTAAACATATTTCTGCGTTTTACAGTATCAAAAGATGTTACACTTCGCTTCAAAAAAAAAAAAAACATTTAATAATGATGATAACGTCGATGAATACTTAAATTCTGCTATTTCTGTGATATCTATTTTGTAATGAATTTTCAGAAATTATTTACTTAATGATTGTTTGAATATGAATAACTTTTTTATTAAAACTCTCAAAGCTTAAGAGAAGCAACTACAACACATTAAAAATTGGATTTAGGTTAGCAAATAACAAGCATATTGCTAGTTATTAATATTAACTAGCTTTTTTTTATAACTCATATACATATTTAGAGTAAAAAGTAAACATTCAATTTTAGAACTTGGGAAAATTAAAAAAAAAGCTATTTAATATAAATTCGATTACTAAAACAGTATTTTTTAATAATTCTTTCTTTAGATTATCAAGGGAAATATTCCAGTAACTCCATATAATAATACGTTAATAAGTTATAAAAGATCACATTTCATTACAGAATCATTTCACTTTATTCATATAAGTAAAAAAGGGAAGTACCTTGGAACAATAGTATATTTTAGATATAGGTACACAAAATTTGCTGAAAAAATTCTTATCATTATGTAGATATGCAACATATACATAAGATAAGGGAGATATTTTCAATTATAATAAGACTAAAACATGGGAATGTAACACGTTTCAATTTTTCTTCCTTAATTCATTGTTAATGGCTATGATAAATTAGTTTACTATAAAAGTTCTGATAAAGCTACATTTTTTTCTTAATTTAATGCCAGTCGTATTTTTTAAAATTCGTGCAGCTTATCTGTAGTGTATGTAACTGTCAGTAGATTTATAATGAATACAAGATCAAGTCCTTTCTGCTTAGAATTATTTAAGCAGTTCAAATATATAAAATCAAATACAAAATCATAATTTATTAAAATATGAAATCCAACTATACATAATGTTTTTCAGTTTATATACAACTACTCTTCATTTTACATCATCTCAAGAAGCACACAATTGACTTCTGAAATCTAAACATCAATAACTGGCATAGTAGCTTGAAATACTAATCATATTTAGATAACAATTTAGCATTCTCTAATAAGCTTTAGAATGACATTTAGAATGACCACAGGATATATTTAACTCTGAGGCTTAGACAAATGTTTCAAAAATTCTATATTTTTTCGTCACTTTTTTTTGTGTATATATGTTTATTGCACAATTGATCGTTTCAAGTTTATTTCTTTGAAATTTTCTCAAAAAAGTAATAAAATAAATAGCAATAAATTGAAATAGGAAAATATTTTCCAATGCTTGTATTTGCTAAGTTAATCTCACTTTAAAAGTAAAAATATTTCTCTCAATTATGTATAAATTATAATCTGAAACTTTACATTACGCCATTTAATCCAGTTATAATTTTGAAATAGAACAATACCTAAAACAAATAAGCTGTTCAAATATATTTTTAGTAAATTACTGAAGATATGCAAATATAATTTGGTAGCAGCATTTAAAACTAAAACAGAATTTTAAAGTTCTAGTTTATCAAATTTCAGAAATATTTAAAAGAACCTTTTTCTATATCTTCAGAGGAAAAATAATATTGAGATTTTGTATTCAGTAATATTTAAAATACATACAAAATGTTTCTAACATAAAAATACTGGCATAAAATTCATCACATATTTGGATATGTTTCCCAGAAGCAAATGTATTACAAATTTCGAAATGAAAATTCTATCTAATATCTGTTATAGTGAGAATTTCAAACACGAGCAGCTGTAGCATTATCTTTATGCTATAAAACAAAAAGTATTCAGTAAAATACAAATATAGTAGTTTATTTTTAATAGGGTCTTTTAAGTTTCAGGATATGCTTCCAAAAACAAATTTTATATCATAATTATTTTAATAATTTTGAAACACTTTCACACAGTTACACTAAATTGATAACTTTACTTTTTTAATGAAAAGATTCTATTTTTGCACTTTTAAGGAGTTCACTGGGGTTTCTTGTCTCATTTCTCGTATAAATTGCAACTCTTGGGTGAAACTCAATTATTCTATGAATGCAAAGATCGTTTATGCTTGAGTCTAAATGAGTGCGCGTGCGCGTACACACATATAAATATACATTTGCTTTCAAGAGGTTAACTATATTCTAAAAGTTTCAAGTTAAGTCGAATTATTAATTAAAAATGTCTAATTTATTAAAAGGGAAAAGTTATGAAAAATATTTTAGTATGATATTTACTTTTTTAATAATTTAAAAGACGCTCGATTTGGAGAAAGAAATTTGACATAACATTTTATAATCATTGGAATTATTAAAAAAATTATATATTTAAGTGATACAAATTATATTATTAAGTGGTTTTTTACATTAATGTTTTTCTACATGAATATCATAGCATGTATTTTAAAGAAAAATTTAATTTTTTTTAAGTATCTCTTGCAACATTTGAAACCTTAGATGTTAGGGTTTCACTTGGGCTCAAGAAGAGGGCTATGCTTGAGACCTGAAAAATGCTCCAATTCTTTTTTGTTTCTCTGAACAATTTTGGTTCAGCAATTTGTGAGCGTTTTATTATATTTGTGTATTAGCCTTTAAAGAAATCTTCCTATGCCGAAAGTATTTCTATATTTAAATGATAATATGCGTAATTTTATTGGATTGTATCTGCATTTTTGATTGGTGGAAATGTGAACAAACCTTTGACTTAAAAGTTATAATTGTTATATAAAGGAGGTTAAAAATATTTCATTCACACACATTTACATTTAGATTATTTTATATTACATTATTTATATTATATTATTTATATTATATTATTTATATTATATTACTTATATTATAATATTTATATTGTATTACCTATATATATTACTTATATATATTGTTTATATTATATTTATATTATATTATTCTATATTATTATTTCGTAGTTTAATTTTATGCTTTTCTTCTGGACAATGCATATAGCTAAGCTTTTTAGAAAACTATGTTTATGTCACAAAATAAACAATTTTAAAAATGAATAGATGTTTAGAAATACTGTGGAAATTCGTCATTCATTTTTAAATAAAAAATATGAAAACAAAAATATATTGTATTATAAAACTTAAGTAAAACAAACTTAGGTGAATAATTCCTAATGATTATTACATCACAAACATTAGAAATACCTTTTCTTAGATCTGGGATGGTATGGGTATAAGAAACAAGTATTTACATGATAATGAAAATGTTATCAAAATCTAATTTAATAAGAATCGTTATGTTTACTCAAGACTTCAGAAAAATTCTAAACCTTATACGCAGGATATATTTTAAAATACTTAATTTTAAAATTAAATATTCTGACATTTTAGGATATTTTGGGATATAAAGAACAATTTTATAAATAATAAACTTTTTTTTATCATTTTTTTATTTTATCATATTTAGTATTAGTGAGCCATATATGTAAATTAAAGCTGGTAGCGTCATTAGAAATCCAAAACACATATTTTAAAAATACTTCAATAAAAACTATGCACAATTCCCCCTTTAAGTAAAATTTATCTTGTCTCATATCAAACAGTATAAAAATGATTGTTTTATAACAATTTGATATTATAAAAGCCTATTAAACATTAGTAGGATCTCAACAGAAACAATTGAATCACAACTTTGGCATAAATCAAATAATATAATATCAATGAATTTATTATAAATAAATATTTGAAATGTTCATCATCAATGAAAAGAGCTACAGATTTCTATATAAAAAATCCTTCTTTTTATTCAATACTTTTTAAGGAAAAACTATAGTTTGATATTTATTATTCTTTTAATGGATGATGTGTAAATTTGAATTTTTATTTTCATTCAAAAGATATAAAATTAAAAATATATAGAAGCTGTTATAAAGTAAGTTTTTAGGCAGCATTTTCTTTAAAAATTCATTCATTTGCAAATATCTAAAATTGTTAAGAGGGATAGATTTTCAAAATAATTCCATGCAATACTTCAGGCTATGAATAATGTATTCATTTTCAAAACAATTTATTTCGGAATAGTTTGCCCTGAAGCTTTGCTTGCAACTGGTAAGCCTTTAAGGATTTATGGAAAGGGAGAAAGATGATAGCATAAATTTTGAGCCTATTCTTATTGAAAAGTGATTGTTTTAAAGCTGCTTATTGTATTGAAAGCTCAGAATAATATTCTTATCCATTCCGAGATTTTAATACGCCTACCCTTAAGGATGAACATCAATAAGCCCCTAAAGAGAATATTTTCCAAATAATTACCATTGTATTGTAAAATTTGAATAGTGGTATATTTGTTTGCTTATAGAGTAAAAGTTTGAGTATTTTTATGGCTTAATATCGTAACATCAGAAATATTTTTGTTAAAATTTAATTAAACAATATTTATATTAGATGCTTCTTGCCTTGCATATTGGTATTTATTTCATTTTAAAAATTAGTATGCCGAATATTTTTACCCAGGTATAGGTATTATTTCAAGTTTCTACGTTTAATGTGTTGGAAAATTAGAATTCATTTGTAATTTTTTTTTCATATTGTGTTCATTTTTTTGAGCATTTGGTTATTAAATGATATGAAAATATATAAATATAACAAATCAGAATTATAATTTGTATTACTTTTTCGAAAAGAAACAGTTATAGATAGATAAATTTAGATATAGACATGCAAATCTCTCTCTCTCTCTCACTCTATTTATATATATCTAGGTATATATATGTACAGATAAATCCGGAGATATAGCACGCACTTTTAAGATAAAAAATATAATCTAAATTTACGGGCGTGCGTTATTCGTCAGTTATAAAAACGATACCTTAAAAATAAAAAATAAAAAAGTTAAATATATATATATATATATATAAAATTAGACATCTATATATATCAAAATATTGTTTACATAAAAGAAATAACATTCCTCATAAACTTAAAGGGCTGTAATGCTAGAAGAATACTATCTTTTCAAAAGCTTGGAATAATACCACGAATAAATGACTTAAAAACATAAAGTTATTGCACGCTTACATTTCAGGTTTCTTAGCAAAAAAGGGGGTGCACGTGATACGGCGAATACACATAAAAGTTAAAAATGCAGCCCGGAAGTATAGGTGCGTATTATACGCCGGATTTTATGGTACATATATAAACGTGTGTGATCTTAATTACAAATAAATACAGAAGGTCGCTCCCACTTTATGCAAACGATTTTGTAATTCCTTTTCTCGTTTACATTTTGAGATAAAACTTTGAAAATTTCACAATAGTCGTCTGCTAATTTTTCTTTTGATTAAAATGTGTGTAAAATAAAAGATTTACTTCAAAAATAGATCCAAAAAATGATTTATAGCTTGAAGGTTATGTAATTTCGTTTTCCAAGGAGAAATATTCGATTAACAAAATGAAAAGTTGTATAAAAATTTCTGTTATTATACACTTTAATCAAATGTATTTATAATACATTAAATTTGAATGGAAAAAAAGCATCCAGCAGAAAGTAAAAATGAAAAAATGACCACGAAACTTTATCCTAAGGCTGTTCAATCGCAGGCAACTATCATGAAAGCGACGTCTCTGATCCTAAAGGAAAATCCGCCGACTCAAAGATTCATTGCATCGAAACAAGGAATGTCTTCCGGAACTGTAATTATAATCATTCAAAAAGAATTAAAGTTAAAACAGATGTTTAAACCTAACGTTAGTCTCCTGTTTAAAAACATATTGCTGAAAGAAAAGCTACTTGTAGAAAATTATGTAAAAAACACCTTGCTGCTAAAAAAATGGAAATTTGTGGCAAAACTCGATAAGGTATAGGTATATTTAAGTGAATGTAGTAAAAGAAGATCAATTTTCTATTGCTCCACTGACGTGAATGACTGTTTGAAATGGCTTTGTCAGTGTACAGTAAAGTTGATAAAGAATTCATGATAGTTGCAGGGTTTTCGAAAAACTTCAAATTAAAAATCAAAAAAGTGTGAAGTAAAGCCGAGAGAGAGAAATTAATTCTCTGTACTATTAGCAGAATATTTCAGAACCAATTTTTGAAGAAGAAATTCTACCTTTATATGGAAAGGATATTGATAAAATTAAACATCATATGGACAAAAGCTCTAGTCACACGTACAAGTCAATCGCCACTTATTTAGCAAAGAAAAGATTAGAAACAGGAATAAAATGCATCTCATTAGATAAAATACGTGCAAAGTCCTCCTATGATTCTGTAATGGACTTAAATGATTTTGGTTTATTAAAACGAGCCGTAGGAAAACAGCATCCAAGAACACTGAACGGACTTTGGAAAACTTTTGAAGATGAATGGAGTAAAATTTGCATGGCATACTAATAAAAATTTGCTTTCATGAAAAATTTCGATCTAAAGCTATTGTCAAAAATCATGACTATCAGATAGAAGCAAATTTTCACAAAAAGTACGGTATTTATTGATAAAAATTATCTGTCAAAATCGTTTCCAAAAAGTGTAAACGATCTTTTGTAATAACTGAAAAATTTTATTTTTAGAGATAAAACAAATATTATTTAATTAATAAATTAGTATTTTTAATGTACCTTAAAACATGCAAACTTTTAAGATGTTTGAATAAATCTGACTGGGTGTAATTGTTATTAATAATGCACTTTAACTATTAAGTGAACAATGAACTAAATAATGATATTTATAGATATTAGACTTTGATTATCTGAACAACTAAAGACTTATTAGCACTGATAAATATGATAAGTAAAACATTATTAGATCTACAGCTGTATTTATTAAAGATATTTAAGGTGAGTAAAATTTGATTAAGTTGAATTTTAGAGTAATGATCTTGCATTTCATTTTTTTTTTATTTTTAAAATAATGTTAATCAAGACAAAAGAGTACTTAAGAAATCTCTAAATCCCTATGTTAACAGTCCAAAAAAATTTTAAAAAACAATTTTTTTTGCATTGAAACATATTTTTTAGAAAAAAATCAACGTATTCCTATAGCCCTTGAAAACGTTGACACGCAACTTATTTTATGCAACTTCTCTCCCCGTAACTTATTTAAATTTTTACTACTTGTAAGAAGAAACCAATTTTTCCCTTATTTTATCGATATTTGAAAATGGAAAGTAAATAGTATCGCGAAGATTTGGTTATAACTTAAGTCGGAAAATTCTATTTTTTGCTGTCAGTAACTATAGATATCACACGTCGAAATTTTTCCAAGCGTAATGCGTCTTTTTTTTTGCTGTTATAAATGTTAAGGTCCAGATTTCTTAGTTTGTTACTTTGTTTCCTTTTGTCTCCCTCTGCAATCCAAGAATGATATGGAAGTATATTTTTAAGTAACAAAACTGCTTTGTCATCTTCGTTATCCTTTCTTTTATCTCAGTGAGTGAGAGTTATATTTACGTCCCACTATAAAGCTATGCGGTATCTATTGGCAACTAACCTCGTAATTTTGATCCATGGTAAATTGAAGAGAACTACATCTGAGAAGCCCCCATCTCTCTCTTAACTTCGAAACCACACCAGCGGGAGGACGTTTGAGCATCGGTATATTTAGCTTGCATTGGCCTTCTCTGCACGGTGGGTCTTCAGCGGTACTAGGCTCGAGTTCATGACATGCCACACAACCGCGAGTACGTTACTTTGACCATTAGGCTACCTCAACTCCTTCCCCTTTTTTATCTCAGTTATGTCCCCATTGGATGAAGTTAATGTTCAAACGATATAGCACGCTTTCATTTTATAAGGTGCGGAGTTATAGGTGTATTTTTAAAGAAAAAAAAACTGAAACTTTATTTCATCTCTTTGAATTACATATAAATATCTTAAAATACATAAATACAGCAGAGCTCCCTATAAAATGATAGTTACGTTTTGTAACATAGATTATACAAGTACTTGACTATAAACATAGAGTAATTCATAGTATGCTTGTACCAGATATAACAGATATGTACTTCTTTTCTAGATGAAATCAGGTATAATTTTGCTAAGATTTATTTTCCTTTAACATTTTTCTTCGAATTTAAAAAAAAATAAGATCATTCATACAATATAAAAGATTTTCAGACCCATTTGAAGTGGAACATTTTTATAATATTCTTCAATTATATACTCTTGAAAGGTTATTTGCATGTTATTAATATAATTATTCAAATAATTAATTATATATCTATAAATAACTAACACTATAAATAAAAGGATCTGAAAGAATATTCTTAGAAAATTCTGTTCTTCATACTTAAAACATTGATTCATTTTAATCAATTAATTTCCTTAACTTTTCAAAGAGTATTTAGGAGTACAACTAAAATGAACTTCTAAAAATAATGATAATAATAATGCAATAAATGATGTTATGATATTTATCAATAATTATAGCTTTTATATCATTTTAAAGTACTCAATACGCATTTATTTATAAATGTATGCATTTTTTATTTTAAAGGACCTTTTTTTGTGAAAGCCAGGTTTAAAAAAACAAAATTTTGTTATGAATATATAAGTTATTTCCCCTATACAAGTTTTTTTCAGAATTACTAAATTTTTAAGCGCTTTATAATTTACAGAGCAAACGTAGATCATTTTATATTAAACTATTGAAACAGTACAACTTTATTTGTTAAAAAAATATAAGTTCAATTGTGTTCTTACGTAAAAATTATTTAAGTTTCAAATAATCCTGCTTTGCAAATAGCAATTAATATTGATGTGCCAGAAAATCCAGCCTAAATTTGTCAGCTCACTTGTAATTTACATTCTATTTACTATATATATTTATCTAGCTTTCGCCTACAGTAAAATCCTATGAATATTCTAGATCGCTGGAAATTGATTCCGTAAAGCATATGTACAAGACATAAATGATTTAACTCTAGATGTCTTGATTAAATTTCATTTGCAAATTGCAGTGACGTGCCAAATGTGTGATTCGAATGGCCCAACGATTATTCAAATGTGTAGGTATTTAGATAAGCAGGTTACATTTCTCATTAATGAATTTATAAGATGGAAACACATGGCTTTTAATCTCATTTCCTCTCTAGAAAGGAAGTCATGCAGCCAAATTTTGAGTCGTCACTAATTAATTTTTAATTCATACTGCTAATGGCTTTCTCAGTTAAATACAAATCTTAGAAGATATGAATTCAAATTAATAGCTATTAGTTTCTTGTATTTTTCTTCAAATAGTTCATTTTATTTGGTTCTGTTAAGATTAATTACTTAGAGATTATACATATTACTGTTAAAAAAAAGCTCGGAAACCATTAAAGTGCATATTACCTAGCTAATCTGCAGATTAACTGATTTGTGGATTCAAGAGTTTTCCTCATTTTAACGAGTAAAACTTCAAATTAGTGGTTTCATTTTCAATATAGCTAAAAAATTTGTTTCTTTCATTTCCTTTCTGTTAGGAAATTTTGTTGAATATTGACATCATCCCAGAATAATTTGTCCTAAACATTTAGAAACAGAGGAGCAGAGATGATAAAGTATTCGATAAAAGACTCCTTTTGTCCTCAATTGTACGCAATATAGAGGATCATTTCAGTTAATGCACATGTTACCTAGATATTCTGAAGATTAACTGATTTCTGCACTTTAGGGATAACATATACATGTTTCCCAGCCTGTGTTTATTGGAAATGCAAATTGACTTTACTATGGAATTTTACTGATTTGAGAAATACCTTTTTCATTGCAAAAAAATATCCCCATTTCCTTTATTTATTTTTTGTTTTTGTTTTCTATTGACATGATAAATGTACGTGAGCAGTAAGTTTTAATGCTTAAGTCAATGCATATATTATGATGCATTGTAAATCTTCCCTACTATTTATTAAGATGCCATATACTATATATATATATATTTTTCTTAAGACGCTGACGTCAACAGTTTCCCTGATTTATTATGTATCTTAAGTCTGCATGGTATAAAGTAAATTTAAGAGTAAAAAATATATATAAAAAATTCAGTAAGATTATTTTTTTTTATTTCTTAGATTGTTTATTTCATTTAATAATAATTTGTACCCAAATATACAGGATAATATTTTTAAACAGTTGATCATGCGCAAAAAGTTCTTGCATAATTTTAATGTTATTTTTTAAGAAACAATATTGATATATTTTTTCGAAAATATATATACATATAAAGAGATAAATGATTTCCAACTTATTTATGAGTGGTAATATATTAAGAGCGAAGCTTTTTTTGAAGGCAGAAAATTAATCTGTATTGAGATTATTTTATTTTAAACTGCATTTTATATAGGAGTATTTATGTTCTAAAATTTGTTAATGCAATTGAAGTAGAAAGACATGGAGATGTTTTTAATAATACTAAAATGTGTTATGTCCTTGGCACTCTATAATGGAAATAGATGTTGGTAATTTATAATATTTAATAATTTAAAAATCGTATAAATAGATAGATGTGCATATAAATAAATACTTTAAAATATCGTTTTTTTAAAAATAAAACATAAGATAAAACTTTATTTAAGGTCAATTTATTTTTTTCTTATTTTGTGTTTTAATTTTCTTGTAAAAGTAAAACTGAAAGCATAACAAAAAAGAAATCTATTCAAGTTCAAATCCTTTTTCAATGATCTTATATTACAGTTGAAAGTTTAAGACGCCAATGTTGAAAAAGTTTGAAACTATTTCTTTATTTTTAATATTATTTTTTTAAACAATTGATTTTCTTAAAAACAATTATGAATAAATTTAGCATTGAAAATGTGCCATAATATTCTTATAAAAAATTTCAATTTCGAGAATGCGCTAAAATTTTCGATATGGTTTTGCTTGATCCATTAATTGCATCTAGCGTCTTTTATACCATTTTTCTCCAAGAACGTGGCCGCGGTAGCCTAGTGGTCAAGGTAATGGATTTTGTCCGGCTTGTTATGAATTCTTAACTAATACCCCTGACGATCCTCTTTGTAGAGGGGTGATGCATGATAAATCCGTCGAAGATCAAACGTCCTCCCTTTTGTGAAGTGTAGAAGTTCGGATAGGGGTATCATCACAGGTATCTTCTCCATCACTTGACCATGGTTAAAAATTACGACGTCCGCAGCCAAAAGCCCTCTAGTAGCTGAATAGTGTGACATTAATATTCACTCACTTACTCCAAATAATATAATATTACTAAGCATTATAATTATGCTTATACTGCAGATGTTTTAGGATATTTATGATGTTCCTTTCAATGGTATAAGTATTTAAATCAGAAATTTTAGAATTTCGTATTAATAATTACCTTGTTTTCTTTTATTAATTACATTTTCAAACTCTAAAATCTATATCAAATCAAAAACCTAAATAAAACACCGTAACTTATCCTAATACGTAATTAAGAAATTAAATCAAAAGTAAAGAAGAATTTTTAAATCTGATGTATCAGAAATAGGAGTATATGCTATCTAACAGCTAAAAATTAAGAAGAAGTTGAATATAAAAAAATGGAATTGCAATTTACTTTTTTAATATTCGATACTTTTTCTTACTTAATATTTGTTAGAAAGATAAAATTTAATTAGATTAAATAAAATTTTTGTAAGATTTATAACTATTATAAAGCAGTCAGGTTTTGTAAGTAACATATTAGGCTAAATATAATGGACAAGAAAGTTTAAGTATAGTATATGTTATTTTAATTCTCTGAATAGGTGTTTTCAACGTTATTTTACGATGATATTGTATTTAAACTACAGAAATTTTGAATGCTGTACATATACTTAATTATAATATAGGAAAGTAAGTTAGATATATAGTAATATTAGAGTTTGTTTATTTTTTATTCAATTCCACAAAAACCTTTTAATTAATTTACTTGAACTAAAATTTTTGAAATTTAGTTTAGAAACAACAAATATAAATTGACACATAAACTGAATTAAACATCATATTCTTAATTTTTTGAAAACATTTTACCTCAATTGACTCAGAATTATTTAATAATTCATCTAAAAGTTCATTTTATTGCTCAGAGACCTGGAAGAATATATTAAAAAGAAAGAAAAGAAAGGAAAAAGAGGAAGACAACATACAAAATTTCAATCTTGGAAGAAAAATTGAGTGAAAAAACTGGATAGTTTCCTTTACTCTAAAATGCAGATCTAAACAAATATGCTTTTTGCTTATTTTTTTCATCTTTTCATTACTTTCTTATATATTTCATATTTTTCAATGTCTTAATGTAAAAATGGAACTAAATAAGAACATAGACGTACATTTAAATCGATTGCCATCTCACACTAAACTGCTTCCCTACGATTTTCTTTTATGTAGTAATAACCATTTTCTGCATAATTATGTTAAAAGACGTTTTACAACGCAAGAATGGAAACAAAATTTACCGGAAACTCCCTCCGTATATGTAAATTAAACTTAAAAAAAAACAATGTTATTTTTAAGGGAAAAAATTAAAACGAAAATTCATGCATTCAAAGAGAACACTTATTCTTTAATACGAAAAATGCTGAAAAGGAAACGCGAATAAATTCTTTTTCGTGTCGGCTTATACTTAAAAGTGTTTGCTGAATCCCCTTCATTTGCTCTAAATGTTATACCGCATAAGGTATTTAGAGGCTACGAACCATTCATTCTACTATTAATGAAGGCAATTAATTTAGGTTTGAAGAAATTCTTTGAAACAATCCCTTGAAGAGATTCAACTGTATTTTGAAAGAGGAATAATTTTAAAAACATTATTCAAATGGATACACCATTTTGATGTGAATATGTATCCATTTTAAATAGTGTTTTTAAGCTAGAAAGTTCAATCATATTTATAATTACCTTGAATAATATATGTTGCATAATATATACCTTCATAAAAACCACAAAAATAAGTGACAATATAGTAATTCATGTTTTGCATAGCGTTTAATAAATTCTGTAAAATATTAATCGCTGTTAACTTTTAGCAAAGATATCAAACACGAATTTCTTATTTTGATAAAAAAAATAGTTTGAAGCTTATTTTAGGTCAAAAGTACTTTTATAAACTTTCTAAAAATTATATTGAAGTATCAAGTGTTCAATTGAAACTCATTCCATGCGAAGAACAAATCGTAAATATATATTAAAATGGTTTTTATTCCTTGTAATATATTCTTAGAAGTATCACTAGAAAAAACATCAAATTAATTCACCTAACTTCAAGTTAAAATTTTAAAATGTAAATTGTATATTTACTTTAGATGTTATTTTTTATTAATAAGTTATAAGTAAAGAAGATACTTTTTACCAACTAGTAATGAACATACTCTGTGTTACTTATTATTTTTAAAAGATAAAATTAAGTAGAAAATGACATTTAAAAAATAATCAAACAATTTGTGAAAATTGATTTTAAATTAATTTTTATTAATAACAATTTTAAAGGTAAATATAGTTTTCTAAATATCTTCATTTTGAAAAATTAACTCTTTTATGCTTGAATATAGTACTTAAAACACTACTATCCCACCAGTAAACAACATTACATGTTGTTTCCTGGTGGGACAGTAGTTTTCTACATGTTGTTTCACACTCATATTAAGACCAGAGTTCATTTCTGAAATTAAACAGCTTTATTTGACTTGAAGTGTACTTGAATGTATGCGTATGTCTATTTCTTTCTATCCAGGTCCATTTTACTTCTGAATTTTGGATAGAGAAATGTCAGTTTTTTGTATGCTTATTTTCAAACAAACCTATCTTTTTAAACATATAAGCACCGTTCTCATACAAAATTTCCTAAAAATTAGTGTAAAAAATCTATTTAAATAAAGGAGTAATATACTTGTAAAGTTATCTTTTTGTGTGGCAGAAATCCTTAGACTTTGGAGTCAATTCACAATAACTATAAGTATGAAAGTCAGAATACCTAGCTTTTATCTTGAATTACAAATTTTATTTATATATATTTCATTTACATAAATGATCATAAAATGTTTAATCAAAATTTGATCGTGTATGGCTAATTCGAAACACACAGTACTGCACAAAACCCAA
This sequence comes from Trichonephila clavata, assembly GCA_019973975.1. Lineage (NCBI taxonomy): Eukaryota > Metazoa > Arthropoda > Arachnida > Araneae > Nephilidae > Trichonephila > Trichonephila clavata. Next base: position 24,177 of record BMAO01018830.1, on the reverse strand, counting down.
CATAGCACACACAATCAGGATATTAGAATCTTTGTTTCTCTTCTTATCTTCTTCCCTTTACTGTCTCTCTTTAGGCAGCAAATAATTGACCGTCGTGTTGGATTAGTTTTCTTCTATGTTGGGAGAATGTAGTAAAAAAAAAATGTCTTTAAGACAAGCGTGAAGGGGGGGGGGGAAGGTGCTCAGCAGAGAAGGAAGTCCCCTTTTTGTAGAAAATTCCACCGTGTGATACTTTTCAATCACTCCAAACCATAAAAAAGAACATGTGAAATAATTCGGGAAAGACTGATAGCACATTGCAAATTTTCAGTGTCCAAGCTACACTCGGGATGAGACAGGATAGCACATTTTGCCAGCCCGTGCTCATCTGGGGAAAAGTCGGGAAGAGTTTAATCTAAGAAATTAATTTACGCCTTAATTTTCAAAATTATTTACCGTTGCAAAACGTTTTTGCAACATTATTTTAGCGAGGTAATCATGTTTTATTCAATCAATAGATTTTACATGGAAATATAATTTTCCGCATATGAAATTTTATATTTCTTTTGATTAGATAGCATGAAATGTTATTATAAAGGGCACAGTGTCAGTAAGTTAACTCCAATTGAAAAAGTATGCGATATATTTTTTCATATGTAATTCCATGAAAGGCTAAGATCCAGCCTACAGTTAAATATATATTCATATCTGTAATAAATTAAGCGGATGCAGGAATTTTCAGCTTAATATAAATAACAATACCTTCTATTTGGTGTGTGAGGGGCAAGCATGCACTTTATTTCCTTCTCTCGAAATCAGCCTTTGCAGAAGATTAATGAGGCTGTTCTTATTTGCACATTAAACTCATGAAGGAATGGTGTTTTTCTCAAAAAAATTGTGCTACATTGTATAAATGAACAGATACATCATTATGGAAAACTTATTGAGATAAATGACTTTTTATTTCCGAGTAAATTAGATATGAAATGTTTAACTGGCACTTTATCTTAATTATTTGAGGAATACTCAAAATAGAAATATTATTTTGAAATGTATGAAATTATACACGACTGAAAAAGTTTTAGGTTTCATAGTATATTTTCTTGATATAAACCACAATAAATTTTGAAGGATTTCTTACTCTGCTTCAAAATAAAAAAAAAATTCAATGTAAAGTCACGAATATATAAATAACGAAAAAAAATATAAAGAGTTACGGAATTTAAACTTTTCTTCTTTTAGTTGAACTCAAAAGGGAAGAAAATGGAATTTTAATTTGTAAATTAAAAGAAGCATTGTGTATTGATTTTATTTTTCCATATCTCTATGTTTTTTTCCTTCTCATAAATAATGAAATCCGTTTTAAATTATATTGTTTCTAAATATATTTTCTAACAATGCGTGTGAAATGTTTTGTTTCTAGAAAAATTATCGACCATTTTATTAAATTCAGTTCATTTTATATATTGTTTTGTTTCAGAAAAGAGCTTCGAAAAGGTTTATCTACCCATAAAATGAAATCAAAGCGTAGTTAATTTTAAAAAAATACTTATAGATTTCCAACGTTTATAATATGTTTAATATTGAGTCATGAACTTTGAGACAATTTTTCGTTAAAACTTGTAAAACATTTGCTGCTATAGTAAGTAACTGCATACAAATTAGTTTTTAAAATTAAAAAAATATATAATAGAAAGGGATTCTGTAATGCCTGTATGTAATTTCTTATGAGTGTATACTTAAATAATAAATTCTAATTGCTATGCTAAAAGAATTTACACGAAATGTTAAACTTCATTTAAGAAATAAATAAATCCCATTAGAAAAACTTTAATGCAGAATGTAATTAAAAGAGAAATTTCAATATTATCTCGCTAAAGTGAACGAATTTTCTTTTCTTTTTTGCTTCAATTCTGGGTAAACTTTTCTTTCATCAAGCATTTTAGTTTTATAAAAAATACATCAGTTGTTCAAGGAATTCTTTTGGAATTCTGTTGAAAAGAATTCTGTACGAAAAAAATAATTTAATCATTTAAAAGAGAGGGGGAAAATTCAGAAAAAATTTCTATAAAACTTGTGAGGAAGGGACAAGCAAACTGGAATTCTCAAGTAAAAAAAAATCAAGAGCACTTATCCAGAGCAATTTATCCGAATACTTGATTGGTTGCCTAGGAACTAGTAAAATCTATCTGGATTCTGTTATTCCTAGGAGACTAAAGTAAGGATCAGCGCAAGAATTAAATGTTTGTTCGGTCGGCAGAAAGAAACAAAAAGAGACAAAAGAGACTGTCTACTTTGAGTTGATTTCCTCACTTCAATCTATTACTCCATAACCTATTAAGTTGGAAAACATTACCTTTTTTTAATGTTATAAATGCAAAAAATGCATTATGTTAAAAATTTTATACAATTTGTTTAATTCAAAATTAGATTTTAACAAATTACTAATGTATGCATATTTACTACATGTATATGTTCAATCTTTTGTGTGTGTAAATTTTGTATAATTTTAGTAATTCAGATACAAGCCGAAACTTGAATATTTTCAAAATAGCTCATACTTGAAAAAAATCTACCTTTTCTTCTATTATATTTACTTATAAATTTTGTAAATGATATTTTTATCTATCAAAGGAGGAATTTTTGAATAAATGCAAATTGTTTCATTTGTATATAAGTAAACGCATAATTTCTTTCAATATATAACATAAATCAGATAAGTACACAAAACTTTTTGAAATAAATCAAGGAAAGATGTATAGTATATCGTTACAATTGTTACATAAGTATATCTTTCATAATTTTCAATTACCACCATTTTCAAACTCATATATAATGATGGATCCTTACAAAAGTTGAAAAGCAAAATACAAGAATAAATCTGTGTTTGATATATGCTTAATTGATGATGAACTTGAGTGAGCAACCGTATGTAAATTAGTTACATTTTTAATAAAATGGCTTTTTACACATTTTGTAGTATATTAAATACATTTTTAATAAAATGATTTTTTAACACATTTTCTAGTATATTAAATACATTTTTAATACATTGCTGTTAAATACAATTTTTAATGCTACAAAACAAACCATTTTATGATAAAAATAAGAATATATTTTAATGATCAATATATATAACCATGGTAATTTAAAAGGACTTTTCTCAAATAAAATGAAATTCTACTCTTAAAAAAGCAAAACTTTCTCATGTATCTACTACAGAGCGTAAAATTTATCGCAGATAACAAATTTAATTTTTTTTATAAAAAAAACGTAATTCAAAATGTAGAAAGCAAGAAAACATGATTTGCAAGAAACCTTATTTATCAACATATAAAAACTTATCAATAACCAATATGTTATATATTTTGTAAACTGAGTGGGTAATAATAAATCAGAATTTAGTAAAACTCTTACACTCAAAAACAAAATATGAAACCCATTATATAAGTTATTGGAGCTCACAATCAAGTACTACAAAATGATACTTCTATGTTATCTCAATTTAAGAAACGCAATTGCCTTCATTTTCAAGAGCGTACTCTGTTTTAATGAGCACATAAAACCTAGTGCTTCAAAAATCATCCATTTCCTTTTTTTGTGTATTTTTTACAGGAGTCATCCAATTCCACTTCGATGAGTCAAAACAAAATTGCAAAAGCAGTTTGAGGATAACCTATATTTTCCTCGTTGTTAATTCCGCCTTTAACAACCTCATTTCGTCAGGCTTGGGATGTTTTTTATAGAGAAGTACGGAAACTGATGAATATTTAATTCCATTGCACCAGATCGTTGATATGACAATTTATTTTTCTACGTAAAACTGAACATCAAGGATTACACTGCCTAAATATTTCACTGCATCGAGAAATTCAGGATCTAGAGTAATAAATATACCCATCATATTTCTGTACCATCTTTTTAGAAATGTAAGGAGGAAGGGATTTAGGTACTTGCGTTGTATTTCACAAAGTAAAATTTCCGAAATACGACGATAGAGATGCAACAAGGAAGATATTAAGATACTTACTTCGTAGTACACGAAATAAAACATCCGGAATACGGAGATGTTTTAAAATTCAACTAGGCGAATTTCAGATTTGCCTTTCAAAATATTAAAAACGTCCCTTACTTCTCAAATAGCAAGTATATTTGAAATGAGAAGATGAAACCATGCTCTTTCAATCTTTTGTCAAAGTGTTAAAATGAGAAGTTTCCTGTACAAAGTGTGCATTAAATTCTGTTCAATAGGAAAATAAGTGAAAAATAATGAGTTAGAAAGAACATGAGCTTGAAAGCTTTTAAAAAATCCATATATCATTTTAAAACTGTAGTTTCTGTAGCTTTACAAAAACGTTTTCAAATATAATTTTTGAATTTTTATTAAAAGTATAATGAACATTTTTTAAATGAAAAATTTAAATTCGTGCATGGAAAGTTAACCTAAATGATACTTTATTAAATTTCAAAAATATATTATACTAAATATATTTTTTTTCCTTGTAAGTTACCTCGCATTTTTCTTAAATACTCCTACACAAATGCTGTGTTAATCATATTTTTTGTTATGTTTAGTTATTTTATTTCTAAGGCTATTGAAATATCACACTGCATTAAGTTTTACTATATATATATACATATATATATATATATATATATATATATATATATATATAAGCCATGCTGAATAGATAAACATATTTCCCCTTCTCTCTCTCTTTACGTTAAAAAGGTAACAAGATAGAGAAAAAAAATTAATTTAATTATTCGAATATTTAAAATGTAGTTATCGCTAATAGGTTTATTGGCTACCATATAGAAAAAGTCAATACCTGCTAATAGGTTTGTTAACTGGCTTGAAAATCAATACCTGCTATTAGGTTATTAAAGTTAAGAAATAAAAATATTCACTCACAAAAGCGTGTTTTTAGTTAAAAAATACGCAAAGATTTATTTTTTTAGAGGCATTTCAAATACGTTTGTTTCATTATGACTATATTTTTGTACGTTAATACTGTGACAAATTATATATATGGCATTTAAAATTACAAATGTTTGTATTTACTTTAGCAATTCATTCTTTACATTGGTGTACGTTTCTCGAATAAAATATTTTAAGTTTTGGTAATTATTTATCTCATGTCAAGAGTTTTAAGTATTTCATTTATTACATAGACCGCATGTTTTCTGCTTTGATGGTATTTGTAAATTTAATTTCTTCCATTTTATGTTTTGAGAGCATTGAAATATATTACTTTTCCTCAGTTGCATATTTCAATATTTAGAATTGTATTTTGAAGTCTTCTATTCGAAGAAAAAATTATACTTTTGAAAAAAGAAAAAAAAAATTCGAGAAACAGTGAAATGAGATTTTTGTCATTTAAAGCATAACTTCAGAATCAATATGTGGTCTTACACATCACGGTAGCTGTCAACGTTATATTTAATTTAAAAAGAAATTGCGTTTTCTTGTTCCAAATGCAACCTTTACGAATCCTATTTGCTTTTACAGTCTTCATATAAAAGATAGCTGTAAAGGTATAAAGAGAAAATGAGGGGCATTTATTTTTCGTTTGTACTTCAAATTATATTCTTCTTAGCTCATGGAAAATATTTTGTTTGCGTAGCGCTAATTAAAATAAACATTTATTTCTTGAATAAACGTTTGTATTATTTTTTACAATAAAGGGCCATAATTTTGTGCACTTAAATATATTTTATTAAAAAATAAAATTTTAATTGTGTGATTACAGCTTGATGCACGAATAATCTCCTTTAAAATAGAACTTGTGATATTAAGACTGAAAAACAAAACCCATTTAAAGCAATATTGCAAGTTGTATTTAAAATCTCATTACTTAGCAGATATTTCAATGAAATAAAATGAATCACTTTATGTATGTCCTTGAACACATATTGCAAGTTCTAGATACAGCTGGACAAACAACATTTGCCGTAAAATTCATGGTTATAATCTACTTATACTGGTAGAAAATGAAGCTTACTTGCACACTGCAATACATAATAAAAGAAATAAAAAGATAGAATGAAGTAATAGAAGTATGGCTCAATGCCAATCGCACACACTCTTGATATACTTCAAAAAACTGTAAGTGGTGTCCGACGGCTTAGTTATACATCCCGCATTGACAAAAGAAAGATAATAACCTCTATATATAGTAAACCGATTATTTGGGGTTGGTTATACCAGAAGTAACCGAGATTAGAGCTACAGGATATCCTATTTGGTCAACATTTGTCTCTAAAAAGCAATTTCTATTAAGAATCAAACAGAAATTCAGTAAAATCCAGACTAGACTGAAATTGTTTGAGGATTATAACTGTAAATAACATACCAACAATTCCTCTATATTGGATTTGTGCTTCTGGCCCTGAGAATGAACTATGGTTTTAAGTTCCTTATCAAGCTTTTCTGAGAGACCTACAGATTCTCTATATAGTTGAAAATGTTTTTAGTCACTTAAAGTATTAACAATTTATTTCGATAGCTTTGCTTTCAATTAATTTAAATTAAATGCATTTAATAATGCAATTTCATTGGACATATTTCTGAAATTTCATTTATATTTCAAGGGTAAAAAAACACTTGTTAAAGTTTATAAATAGTAAAATATAATTATTTATGTAGTAAAGGAGATAAAAATGATGCAAAAAATTGCTTAAAATTTTAAATCATTCAAAGTTTAAGCTGCTAGTGATTTAATTTTTATTATTGTTTAATCGTCTCTAGATTTAATTTTGGGTTTGCGAGTGGAAAACAGAATATTCATAAAGAATGTGAATAAATCACTAATTTTATCCTTGCTATCTTTTTAACACTGAATTTTAACTTTTAACTGTTTATATAAATGAAAAATAAGATCCATACAGAAAAACCGGATAAAATATGATTTATGAAAAAATATTTCATTAAATTCTACAAGCATTTATTTTGAAATATATCACAAATACACTGGTTACTTTTTTTAGTTGAGTTTCGATGGAAATTTAATACACTTAACTTAAATCTAAAATAATGAAACTTACAAAATAATGCATTGGAATAAATTTCCAATACGTTTAACACATTATAGGATTTTCTTTTATAAATATTTTAAATTACATGCTAACGCTTATATTTTAATGAAATATTTTTATACCTTGTTTCTTGTGATTCTTAGTCTTTATATTTTCTACTGCTTAGTATTTATGTTGATGAATGAGTAAGTGAGAAGGAAGGCTGTAGCAGATGTTTATTTTCACAACAAGCCTTCTTGTATAAAATGAACTCTCTGTAATTTTTACCTTATTATTTTTCAAAACTGCGGAAATTAATTTTACAATTTAAAGGTTTTGTATATAGTTTAGATGCTGTAAATCATAGAACTATAAAAATATTACGTTATTATAATTATATGTGAGTAAAAGTACAGTGGAACACAATATTTTGTTATTTAATCAAGAAATTCAAATTACCATTGAAAATTTTATATTGCTTTTAATTAAGGATACGTAGGATGATTGTTTTTTTACCTAGAGAGTAAGTGAAATTATTTATGAAAGTAATTTTTTTTCATTCATTTTTAAAATTCAATATATAAATACTTATTCATTCTTATAAAATTTTAATTTATTCTAACGTAACAGTAGTGTCAAAATACCTCTAATAAGTGTTATTTGAGCAGGTGTTTAGACTCAAAATTTATTAGCATATTTTTAGTACAAATTTCAGATTATTTTATTAATAAGTACAAACGATTCCTACAGCTTCATTAACATAGTATATCTCATTAATTGAAAAATTTCAAATTAACTGCCATTAAAAATTATTAAATAGTTCTAAAAATTAATTTCAAAAAAGACTTTTTCTGATAAATAAAGTTTATTTTGTGCTATAAAGAATAAAAAAAAAAGATTTTACTTAACTTGAAATTTTTATGTAGTATTTAAGTCTATATATTTTGGAGGAATTGCTATTTAAAAAAAAGATGATACTTATAAATACTGCAAAGGTTATTATCTGACGATATTGATGAGCAATTTTTTCTGGCTTTAGAACTTGCTAAAAGGATTGATAATTATGTTCTCTTTAAACTATTCAGTGGAAAAACAGGCGAAAAAATATCTTTCCAAAGCAAATAAACACTACAAAAATTGATTTTTTTCCTAAAAGTAACTGCACTTAAGAAGCAATAAAAAGCATGTAGTTTTTTGCATTCATTATTTAAACTCCCTTCTTCAAACCAAAGAGGCATTACTAAATAGAGCAAAAAATTTGCCAGAAAAATCTTTACTAAAAAAAAAAAAAGAACTGTTTAATTAAAAAAGTTAAAACATTCAAAATAATGTTCAGAAAAACAAATTATGCAGTAGTATAAATTCATTTAAAAGATTTATATACATGAAAGTGACTCACACACACATTCATCGCGATATCTCCGGAACTGCTAGTCCTACAGATTTCAAATTTGGTAGGCGTGTTCCTTTTATGGAGTAGAGATCTACTAAGAACGTGGTTGTGTGTTTAAGTGAAACCGAAGATAAACATTCCCCTATTTAACTATTAGACCTACAGATTTAAAACTTGGTAAGCATGTTTTTTTTAATAGAGTAGAAAACACAGTTTTGCAAAATTAGTCTCACAAGAAGGCTGCAAGGAATTAGGGACGGTAAAAATAAAAGAGAATCCCACTTTTGAACTGTTAGAATTACAGAATTGAAATCTTGCAGCATGTTCCTTTCATGGGATACATATCCGCTCCCAAAGAAGTTTTGCAAAACTAGGCCCTCAAGGGGGGAGGTTGCAAGGAATTAAGGGGCGTTACAGATAAATATTCTTGTTTGGGAACTATTAGACATACAGACTGGAAATTTGGTAGACATATTCCTTTCATGGAGTAGATATCAACTAAGAATTTTGAAATTTGGCACGCATATTTTTTTATTGAGTAGAGATTCACTATAAATGGGTTTTGCGGAAATCTACTATAAGGAAAGAGATAACGAGAGCGCAAAGGTAATGCTACTTCAATTTCAGAAATTATTATTTAGAAGTCCTGTCTTTTTTAAAACAAGAGGTGAGAGATAAGAGAATGGTTTTCTGTACAATCGAACGCTTAATGCTAAACCTTGGTTGCCAGTAATTTATACATCAACAGTATATATTCATACAACATCATGATATGTCTAGAGAAGTAGACGGTAATGGAAAGTACATATATCTATATCTGTCTATATATATATATATAGAGAGAGAGGTGATATGTGTGTATATATATATGATATATATATGATATATATGTATATATATGATATATATATGTATATATATATATTTGATATATATATGTATATATATATGATATATATATGTATATATATGTATATATATATGTATATATATATATATATATATATATATATTATATATATATATACATATAATGTTTCCAGTTTAATGCATTTTATTTCGTAGACAAGGTGTGTTCTAATCTGTTCTTAAAAATAAATTATATTTATTTCATCTGTGTTTATGTTCCTTTTTTCGTTTTCAATTATTATTTCAGATAAATAAGTTTTACAGCATAAAATGAGTTATAGCTCATATTTAAATTCAGACAACACATTTTAAAAAGAAAGTAAATTTACAATTTACTTATACATTTAAAAAGGTACTGAGAAATTTTTTTAAAAAGTCAAGTCATGTGTTGTATAGCAGGATAACTTATGTGTGCATTAATTCTTAAGATTCATCTCTATAATAAAATGTTTAAACAATATTTCGTCAATTGTATTTAAAAGAATTTTTGATGAAAGAGTATATTTTCAAAGAGGAAAACAAAATTGTTTTTTTGTCCTTCATTTCTATAAAATATTAGAAATTATGCAAATACATACATAGGGTTTAAAATTATTTCTTTGATTGTAAAGTAAGTACATTTTCAAAATACTTTTGTTTCTTTTTCCATGACAGAGAAACAGTCAAAGTAATTTCAATAAATTGACTTTAAGAAACATTATTTTATGTGTAAAAAGCCATTTTTAATTAGCTATTGAACATTATTACCTTCTTTATTATGTACTTATTGGATACTGCTTTTTTTCTGTTCCCTAGTCTAAAAAATTTGAACTTTTTAAAATAAACTTCCTGGTTATTTTATGCAAACTTATCATACCTCTTGATAATTGAGGTACAACATTCAAGTTTTTAAAGTTCATTATTATTAAAAAAAACATATATTTCACAATTATTTGCTCTGAGTATTTGTAACGTTATGGAAAGTTTAATTTTTAACAAATTGAGGTTTCAAGAAAAGCTTAAATTCATGCAAACTAGTTTCAGAATTATATTGATTCAAGAACTGAAAGTTAAATCCTTTGAAAATAAAAGTTAAAAAAAAATCAGGAAAAAAATTAAACGATTTTTTGGACCACTTTCCAGGAGAATGGAAGTTATGATCCACTATTTTCAATCCTTCGGATAAAGTTACCTTTTTAAGCCTAATATATAACTCAAACATTTATTTCTCTGCCTTTAATGGAAAGTAATATTTTCAGATTTAGTGCTATATTATTACTGTAAAGACTTTCCAATGCGAATTTTTGCATTGGTTTTATGAAATGTAGAGATCATTCTAATTAATAATAGAGGCAAAAACTGATTTCTATACTACAACATATTTTAATTAAAATAATTAACAGCGTTAATATACATTCCCAACGGTATTTCTCTTATCCAGAGTAATTAGTTTTTGGAAATAATTTTATCTGTTTTAACACCCTCATTAGCAAACTGAACGAGATCAAGTTTCCAAAACGCTCCAAATTACTATTACTTCCCACAAATGAAAAAAAAAATCAAAGGTATGAGGAAAACTTGATTAACTCTGCAATTTCCGTATAATGTTTTCGAACATAACTTTTTATGTGATTGAGCACGAAAAACCGGAGGGAGCGTGTTAGAAAAAAAAACTGATTTCAAAGTATGGGTTTTCGTAAAATGCTGCAGCTGAAAATTTTTTGCTCAATTCATTAGGTCGTATAAAATTACATATTTTACAAGTTATTGCTTATTTGAGAGTATGTAGTATGAAAGAAATCATGTACTTCACACAAAGTTTATGTACAAGTACAAGATTTTTTGCTCGTGCATTAAAATATTATATTTTTCAGAAATCACAACTAATAAAAATTAACAATACTGGATATGGGAACTGTGTTGAGCTATTATTATTTTTACAACTAATCTGCATGCTTTAAAGAAAGGTAATGGATTATATAATCGTTATCAATTTGTGTCATGAATTCATAATAATCAATCATGAATTACAAAAGCAAAATCTCATTATAGAAAAAGTTCTATCTTATTTTAGTTAGATATTCAAATAAAATTGATTAGTTACAAATTTTAACACAGAAAAATATCCCTGAAATAGATCAATTTCTTATTTTTTGAAAAAAATCCTCTCAGTATAATAACGTCAAAATTATTATCGATTGCATGGATTGCTACAAAACCAAGATGGCAATAAAGGTTCAAAGTTGGAAAATAATATCATATTTTGTGAATTTGTATATTTAAAACAAAAAACATTTGTTCCATTTAATTTTCAAATCAAATTTTAATGTTAAGATTTTAAGTCAATTTCCTTTAATTTTAGGCATCTCTGCCTTTTAATTGGATTTGTTTTCCTGAGAAATGATGTCAGATGGAATAAAATACATATCAAATGTATGATTATAAATAAATGATAGAAGACAGTGATATATATATATATATATGTGGCAGGATATTCATACAATACAAAGAAGAATACACAAAAGGCATGTTATATATATACATACATCCAAGTATATGACCTTTTTATATGTTCAATGCTATAATAATTTGACGAGCTTTATAATCTTAATGTTTTAACTATATATGCTTTATATTTTTCAATTCATTTGTAATTTAATTCTAAATGTAGGATAAAAAAGTTGTGTTGGCAATTCTCTCTTTCTGTGCTCTGTATTTAGTATGCAATTTAATTTTCAAGACTACTGCTTAGTTTTCAGATAAAAATAATACAATATCCACTTGTTAAGAAATTTATCAACCTTCCTGAAACTCCAAATAAAATGGTTTTTACACAAATAATCTGATGTGTGTTTCACTGACCTTTTGATTAAAAACAATCTGAGAACATTTTTAAAAATCTAATTGTATGGTAGGGAAAAAAATAGGTGTTTAAATCCCATAAACATTATTCTGTTCTCTGTATAGGGATAATATAAAAATAATACTCTTAGAAAATATTTAAGGCATTCAATTTTCTGTAACTTAGGCAGAATATGATAATACATAAGTTAGAATATATAAATGAGGTTACAAAACTATATTACAACTCAATGGAAAGTTAGAAAATTTATTTTTCGACGTCTTCATTTTGATTATAATTTAGTCTGCAAATAAACATTTTTTTTAAAAATACTGAAATTAATAAGAAATAAAATAGCTAATTTTAGATGCATATTTTAATCAAACGGATATTGATATGATTGATATGCAAAAATAAGTTTTCAGACTATAACAGAGGGAAATTTTTTGAGACTATATATAATAATTTATTCACAGCATACCCATCATAAACATAGCAACGTAATTCGGTTATGAAAATAATTTATTATACTGTCTCTGAAAGTAAAGCAGTCTCATAAAACAAACATATTTTTAGTAAAGGCTTTCTTCATTTGAATATACTGTACTGCTGCAGGGCAATATGTCAACTTGCTGACAACTTTCTTCTTAATATTTTGACACAGCATGCACTTAGAGAAGGGGAAAATTATTATTATTATATTTTTTTGAATAAATCTTAATTATGTCGCATCTATTTTAAAAGAAAATTTTTTTTCAGGGCATCTGCCTTTTTTTAAGAAGAAGAAAACTCATTAACTAATTAAAAAGGTGTTACATCACTTTTGATACATTAGATAAAAAAAATTGTTACTGCATTTTCCCTTCTTATTTTCATACTTTTATCTCATAAGAGAATGAATGTATATATATATATATATATTGTATATATTTTCAAAATAGATCAGATTGTGAAATATTTTTAATTCTCCAAAACAAAACAAAAAATATAAACTGAACGTTTAAATGCCCACACTAACATACATTTTCTAATTTACAATCGTCCAGATTATTCATAGAATTTATTAATATTATTAATACCTGAATTCAGTAATTTGAAGTATTACTTTATCCCAAGGAAACTCATATATTTTAATTGAGAACATTTATAAGCCCAGTGCAGCACACATTGGAAAGAAGGAAGGATTACAACACAAACATCCATGCCTTCTCCGAGATTCGAACCCAGTCACTACGGCACCGCAGTCAGTGTCACTAACCACTATACCAGAAGGACGGCAAACTCATATATTAAAATATTATTATTTATTTATTTTTTGTAGTTAAAGGCTACATTGAAAAAATGCTACGCAACTAAAATAATTAATTAGAAGTCATCTAGTAATACGTTTTGCCTTTTATTTTGAATGTGAAAGCTTTACTAAGATATTGAAAATAATTGAGAAGTAAAAGGATACAAAAAACGTAACGTATAACATTAATTAAGCATTGATTTTTACTTAGCGCAATTGGGAATAAATTAATTAAATAAGCTAAATTAATACTGAAAAAGAATACTTTCCATTAAATAAGCTAATTTAATACCGAATTTCATAGCACTTTTAACACCTGTAGGAGTTTCAAATAATATTTTATTGTCTACTGCTCCTCGAAATGCTTGTTAATTAATTTAGACTTTTCTTTGTACCCTATTAGAGAAATATTCAAAGATGAAATGTAATTAAACTCATTGTGGATGTGTATAGTGTGTTCTCACACTTATTTACTTAAGTAACCTCTGAGGTTTATTTACTATGCAGTATGATATGAGAACCTTTCTTTGTGAACCAACCATGTCGTATACAAATGAGGAATATTATATATATGTATATATAATATTCCTCATTATATATTAAAATACACGCATTAATCATTTTGTAAATATTGATTCCAAAAACACCGCACAACCCCAGGATCACAATAGTAGTATAATAGTGAACTTTCTGTAAAGATTATATAAAAACTACTTTTCACACACATTCTTAAGCATACATTGACAAATTACTATATTTTGACAACCAACCATTCACAAATTGGTATATTTTGAAAACCAACCATACAAAGTTTTATTAGCACTCACCTGTTTTGATACGCTAGTATAGGTGATATGTTTATGTATTGTTTGGATGTTTACATTAATGAGAATAGCTTTACATTCATTTCAAAATTCTTCAATTTCTTGAAAAATGCTGTGAGTAAAATATTTTAAGACTCTTGAAAATTTTATGATGTGTTGCAGAACTGAATTTGGTTGGCATCTCATCCATTTATTTGGCAGTGTTTACTCAATACACTGTTTTATAATTTGGATTTTTAGTCTAAATTGTACTTAGATTTTTTTTACCTATTGATTCGCAAAGGGTTGGTACCAGCAATCTAATTTAACCCCACTTATTCAATACTTCGTTCGAAATTCCTGTTTGACTCTCTGGGTTCCTTTTTTAATTTTTGTGAGTTGCTTTACTTTTCTTCCATATATGTATTTATTATGTTGTCTAGTGATTATTGTGTTTTGTTTCTAATGCTTATTTGCTTATTCTTAAATATTTTTAAAAGTGATTCTTATATATTTATCATATAAATATAAATATAAATATATATAATATATATATTACATAGTGTTATGGATAGAAAAAGGGGAGGATTTCTGAACGAAGCGAGGAATGATAAGAGGCAGTAAAATCGAGAGTTAAAAAAGTATAGTCTCAATTAAAGAAGTATAACTAAGCTCAGATCTTCTCTCAAAAAGATATGAGAGCTAGAATCCGATTCCCGCTATTAGAAAATTACTGCTTAGAGAATGTAAAATAAGTAAAACTTCATTATAATATTTAATTTTAAAGATCACCACTTCACATAATTTATTTTGACTTTAATTATTCAAAGCTTGAATAAACCAATTATAGAAAAAAAAAATAACAATTAATAATGAATTTACTATGTCACAAATTGAAAGACATATTAATTCTCTTACCTAGATGCTATCCAATGGCAATAACTAAGCTACTGAAATGAAAGTAATTTCATTTCATATAAATGTATGCAATAAACTTGAAGGAATTTAGGATTCTAAGAAAAGTAGGATTGCAAAAAATTGCATCCTAGTGATTCTCGGTTATAAAGGTTTATCACCGCATAATTAAAATCATGTGATATAATGATTGAAATTGAAAAAAAATAATAAAGAAACCTAGCTTCATATATTTCTAATGAAAAAAGAAACGTGTGTTTGAGTTAAATAAACGCGAGAAATATTCAAATACAAAAAAAATATTTTCGAAATAAATACCTGTGTTCATATTTAACAATGATGGTAATATAAGAGATATATAAACAATATTTCAATAATTCATTTTAATTAAATATATGAAACAAGTATTAATTTTTCTACAATTTTTAATAAATTTTTCAAAATAATTCACTATTATATATCAAATATTTAATATCTCGTTCCATACAATCATTTTTGTACGTGAAAGAAAATTTTCCAAAAAAATATGCACAAAAAAACCTCACACATAAAAGGTTGATAAGTTATATATTAAACGTTCCCAATATCTAGAAACGTATGAAAACTGCTATTTAACAGAAGCAAAAAATAGATTATATGTAAGTTCATTAAAAATTATGTTGACAGAAAAGCTATCCTTTACTCCCATAAGCACTAATTTGTATGTCCTTAATAATTTCAGAGTTAAACTGTAAAATACTCTTAAAATTTTACTATGCAATTCAACCTTTTGCGTAAATTTTTATTAACTATCAACAAATAATTAACAGACATTTCATGTACAGTGATTTAATTAGTTATTTATTCAAAATAACATATTTCAAAATCTCAGACGTATATTAAGGCATTGAGTTACAATGGATGCCCAAACTGTAGTCTGTATTATAAAGAATATTAAAATTTGTTTCCAAATATATGGAAATTACATGAAAAATTCTGGTATTGTACATACATAATTTAAAATACAGTAAGACTCCACTTAATGTGGGGTATACGTTCTAGCAATGTAGAGCGTAATATGAAACAGCGTTAAACGAGGTGATCTCATCATGTAAATAATGGGGTTAGGCGAAGATGGATAGAAAATTGGTCAGATAATTTACCATTAAACTTATTAATTATTTTTTATTACAATAAAACAAAAACTTATTTCTTACAAATATAGAAACATAATAAACGAATATACATATAAAAATAAATATAATTCTAAGCTGTATGTTTACATTTCGACTCATTCAGTCTCGCTTGCGTGCAGTAGTGCTTGTCGCTTGATGGATTAATTAGATTTATAGATAAGATTAGAATAAATATAGTATTGAAAAATTAGATTCTTACAAAATGAGCCACCGATGCAAAGAAAAACTTAGAGTTTAGAAAAACTAGAAACTAGAACGAACCCCTTTGATGACCACACCCACCCATGATAAAAACTAAAAATCATAATACTTTCAACATAGCAATCGTCTTACACTATTAAAATTCGAAGGTAAACAAACGTATGTATGTATGTATCTATCTATGTGCGTCTATCTTCTCACGAACAGCACCACGCAGAAAGTCGCGGAAGGTACCAAAAGATCGGAATTTTCCGGGAAGCCGTATTGCCTATTTATATTCCGATATTGTAATTAGTTAAAAAGATATTAATTAAAAACCTTAAAACGCCGAATTGTTTTACTCCTACCGGTTGCTTACTTGGCGGAACTTCCCTTCCGTTTCGGCCGAGCGGTAATCTTACGTTTTCCACCATATTAAAATTGTCATCCGATTTTCGGTGTCGAAATTAGACAAAAAATAATTACAGAATCGGAAAGATCATTTATTTCGCCACGACACGGTGTAATTTTTTTTGTAAAATAACGATATTTTCTATTTTTTTCGAATTTTTTAAAATAGTGTTAAAACTGATGCGTTTTTATGAAAATTATTTCTAAATCGTTGGGTATGAATTACTTTTCGTGTTATTAAATCGATATTCTACACTAATTAACTTCAAGCCTTTCTCTTTTAGATCCATTCATTTAAAAAATAAAATTCCCAAAACTTTTTTTTTTATAGAATTTTAAAAAGTAGTCTTAATTTTTACTTCACATTGAATAACTTCGTCATTTATGAAGATAATCTCACAAAACCTTTTTTCCGTGTGTACAGTAATATTATCCGTAACATATACGAAGATTGAAAAAATTGCTTCAAAATTACGGATTTAAAAAAAAACATTGTGATTTTCGTAAACTTATGTTTTTCTGAGAAATAAATTAAAAAGTAGTAATTTGTACATTTTTTATTTCAAAGTACGTAATTTTTACAAATAGTTGGTGATGTTTGAGAGCATTAACGTAAAAATTATGCCCTTATAATGAAGGTAATGATTTTTAAAATAATTCAAAATATGCGATTTTACATTTAGCCAAACATTGGCGTCGAAAATTAGCTTTGCGCCAAAGATTTCAGACCTGTTTCGCCTTCGACCGCTGTAACTCAAGGGTTACACTAAAAAAATTCTGCTTTAAACAGGGGAAATCAGTAACTTTGGCGAGTAAAAAAAAAAAATGCGAGTGAAAGATGTATTTTATCAACTATATATGTCAGATTAAGATGATAAAATGCATTCAATGCATTTCTGAGATTCATTTAAAATATTTATCAGTATCGAAATTTTTGTTCTCTTTCATAAAACTTATAGTTTACTTTAAAATAATGCCTAATGTATATTTCTTTTTTTGACATATAATTTCATAATAAAATCGAAGAATTTGCCCATTTCGAAATTTTTTTTTTGGAAATAGTCAGTTAAATAGGTATAAATTCCTTAGGAAAAAAAAAGCTATGTTTGTATATTATATATTCTTTATTATTAATTGCTTTTTTTTAAAATATCAAAAATCAATAAATTTTTTGCAATACATTTAAATGTAATCTTCAATCGAAATGTTTCAATCGTTATGTGAATATCCTATGGATCCCCTCAATTAAAAATTAAATTCAATTTGAACCGACCATTCATTATTATTGCCTATTTTCTGTTCTGTTACTAACCTGCGTGGCGTGATTGGCTAACGCGCCGCTTTCGCGAAGTATCTTAATTCTTTCTTATGTCTAGGTTCGAATCTAGCGAATTTCATTTTGTTCGTTTCTGCTTATTTTTCCCACGTAAATTAATTTTACTGATAAATACTTATTTTAACATGATCCTCTGTTATTTTAATGTACTTTTCATTTTTTTTTTTTTTTTTGCCTTAAAAAAGGTTTTTTTCTGATTTTTAATCATTTAAAGTAATTTCTATCTTTTTCAACAATTCCTAACAAGAAGCTTTCATTTCTGTTTATTTTTCCCACGTAAATTTTCAGTGCTGCCATTATTTAAGCAAACGGAATGTCACAATTAATTCCTAAATGAATATTTTTAATCAATTTTAATGTAAAAATATTAATAAGTTATAGTTTTGTATTTTATAAATATCGATGAATTTAAAAGAAAATGATTTTTAAAAAGTTCATTGATATTTAGAAACAGTGATTAAAAAAGTAAAATGCCAAAAGTAATATGTCACAATTAATTGCTAAATGAGCATTTTTAATCAATTTTATTAAAAATAATTAATAAGTTAGTTTTGTATAATATAATTTTTTCCGCAGATACGTGTTTAAATAATTTTAACACAGAGTGGAATGAAAAACTATAAAATTAAAATTAAAAAAATTAAATGTTTTTATCAAATAGTATTCTTTTTTTTTTTAATGTTTTTTTCAGTGAATGTTAGCATATAACTAGGTTTTCCCCCAAAAGTGGATTTTTAACACTTATATATGTTTAATTAAACATCCAAATGTTTCAAGAGCTATCTGTAGAATTTTTTTTATTAGTATTTATTGATAATGGATTTAAATTAATATATTTTTTAAAAATTAAAATGCATTCAATGCATTTCTGAGATTCATTTAAAAAGATTTATCAGTATCGAAATTTTTGTTCTCTTTCATAAACTTATAGTTTACTTTAAAATAATGCGTAATTGCATGAAACTTTTTCCCCCCGTGTCAAATATTTCATAAAATTCTCACAATTTTACTTCAAGAATTAAAATAGTAGTGAAATTTTGTAATTTTAAAAATTTATACTTTCTGTCTTTTTTTCAGCATACAACTATTTTTAAAAAGACTACATTTTCGTTTCCGGGAAATAAAAAACTACAACGAAAGAATTGGAAAGTGAGTGGGTGATTTTAAAATTCCCCCTGTTTGCCTATTCGAAAATTTTTGGTGACGCACCTCGAAATTTCAACCATTCTCAAGTGACGAGGACGACACCTGAGCTTTCACCCATCTTTAATAATTACCACACCACACCAACGCAAGAACAAATTTCGAAAAAGGGAGTTTTTATGACATAGTTAAAGAAATCACTCACATCGCGCGCATACACACACACACACACACACCACACACAACACACACACACAAGTGCTATCGGCCTGAGGGAAACACGAAATTTCCATGGGGATGAAATTATTCACTTAGGAAAAGGAAAGAATTGGAAAATGAGAGGGTCATTTTTAAATTCGCACTGTTCACCTATTCAAGGGTTTTTGGTGACGGACCTCGAAATTTTCAACCATGCTCAAGTGACGAGGACGACACCTGAGCTTTCACCCATCTTTAATAATTACCACACCACACCAACGCAAGAACAAATTTCGAAAAAGGGAGTTTTTATGACATTGTTAAAGAATCACTCACATCGCACGCACACACACACACAAGTGCTATCAAGGCAAGAGGCGTGTAAAATTACGGAGTTCCTACCCCGAGTGAGGGAAACACGAAATTTCCATGAGGGTGAAGTTATTCACTCGGTAAAAGCCCATGCAACGCCGGTCTGAGCGGAGAGGAAAGAAACAAAGAAATCAAACTAATTTCGGAAAATAATATTGGAAGTGCTGAATTTGTGAAGTTGAGTGGATATTAACGTCCCAATGTTCAGCAACACGAGCCCTTTGGGGATGGTCCGCGTAATTTTGAACCATGGTCAAGTGACGAGGACGACACCTGAGCTGGCACCCCCTCTCCTAACTACCACACCACACCAACGGGAGGACGTTTGAGCTCTCGACAGATTTTACGTGCATCGCGCCCCTACACGGCGGGTCTTCAGTGGTACTAGGATTGAGAATTTGTGAAGAGAAGGGAAAATGTTAAGCAACAAAGCCATGACACGCACTCACGGGTCATGCATTCACATCGTACGCGTCAAACCCACACCAAAGTGTTGGCGTTAGAATAAAAGGAGGAAATTAACATGGGAATTAAGTTATACCCTCGGTATAAGCCCATGCAACGCCGGGCTTAGAGGAGAGGAAAAAACATAGAAGCTACAGTTACTTCGAAAAAGATTATTGGTCATGCTGATTTTGTGAAGAGAACGGAAAATTTATAAAAGTAGAGAAAGCCCGTGCAACGCCGGGCCATGAAAGCTAGTTATATTATATAAATGTATGCTTACAATAACATAAACAAATGTTTGAAACTGTAAAAATACGTTCGTATAACATCGCAGGAAAGAAGAAACACACATTAACTGCTTCAGATATTCGGAAGCCTAACGCTGCGTGCAACTTCTTGGAATCCCACAATTCAAATAAAAGAGCGTTAAACCAAAACAGCGTTATGCGGGGTCTTACTATATGTTATATGCAAACAACATTTACTATGCTGGAATGATTTATGTAACATTTATTTTTAATATTTTTTAATCAACTTTTCAGTATAATGTGATTAATTTTAAATCAAATAAGAGAAGATAGTTTTAAAGAAAGAAAATAGTTGATGCTAACATTTAAATTTAATAACCTTTACAATTATTTTCTAATAAACTTAAATATAACTGATAAGATCAATTAGCTCGGAATTTCTTCTTAAATTAATGGTTTCGAAAAGCAAAGAATAATTTTTAGAATTCTTTCCAAGTTCTAATATATTATCGATTATTTCCAATTGGCTCATTTGTAATCTTCAGCATTTCTTTAACTTGCTAAAGAAAAAAAGCGTTGCAACAAATCTAATTTCCTTTCTGAGTCTGTTGTGTTCAATTTCTTAAATTATTTTGCTACTGAAAGAGAAAATTCTGCTTCTGTCGTAAAAGAACTCTATTTTGTAAAGCCTTGGAAATGTTCCCAATACGCTTACTTGTAACTTTCAAGCTAGGGGAAATTTCTTTTGGGAAAATACGACAAACGAAATTACGATTCCTTTAGCACTGTGTGATCAGCCACATCTAGATGAATGAGTTAAATATTGAATAGCTTTGAAAGAAAGGAAATTATTCTTTATAAAAATAAAACTTTTGTAACTAAAACTGTCGTTGTTCTACTCCCGAATACAACAAAGTATATTTTAAATAATTAAATACTGTACTCACATTTTTCTTAACCTTGATCAAAATGTATGTCATTTTAAAGTTAAATATTTGAATATCCCTAGAAAACTGTGATAAATAATGAAAGATCTCTGAAAATACCTGTATATTATTTAATTTAGTTTCTCAAAACTTGAAAAAATTGAAAAAAGTAAAAATTTCCAATATTTAAGAGCTTGAACAATAATTTTGCAAATATTATGGCGTAAAGTATTTTTAATACGGTTATTTAGACATGCATATTATGTTAAATCATTTTCAGATTTTCTGGCTAAACTAAAAATTAATCACTACATATACCCAATTGTAATGTACTGAAGAAAATGATTTAACATCCAAAATATATGAAAATTCTTAATTTATTCAGGAAACAAAAAAAAAAAAAAAAAGTTCTAATAGGTTACTGAATTATATATATTAACAGTAAAGTTATTCATAAGATATATATATTTGTTTATTTTGTGTCAAATAACTTGAGTTTCCTTTAAATATCCGAAAGCAGTCAATCCCATTGAAATGCTATTAAAAAGCCTTTTTTACATTATTTGTTATGATTTTCTTTCTAGAAAGTTTTATTCCGTTGTAATGCACAAAACGAGCTCTCAAACATCGGTGTTTATTGATACCTTAATGACTGAATATATATTGATAACTGAGTGATACCTTAGCACTTTTCAGTGAAATAAAATTAATTCACTTATACTTTTATCTGAGAAAAGAATACAATTTAACCATAATGACAACCAATATTCTTAAAGTTTGAAGAATAAATTACAGCTTAATTTTAAGAGTTACATCTAAAAAAATCGTATTTTCTTTGCCTTTAATATAAAAACATTCTCCGAAAAAAATTTATTTTTGGTCTTAAAAAGTTTCAAATTATTATTTTGATTTAAAATATCAAATTTTAATAATTTTCACTGCAGATAATAACTTTAAAATATATATATAATAACAACATATATATAACAATTATCATTTTACAAATGTTAAGCAAAATAAAATGTCTTGGATATTTAATATGTGAAAAATAACCTTATTTGATTAACTCTTAGCAATTAAAAGAGTTTTAATAACTTTAAATAAACCTTAGACAATATTTGAATTTCAATCACGCTATAATTACTTTATGCGTATTAATATATAATGTTAATAAAATCGTTCATTATTAATTAAAAATACTTCCTTCGGTCATCTTTAAAATAATCAATTTTGCCAGATTTCAATATTTTCAGGCTTGAGTGTACGTGAATGAATCAATAAAATGTTTTAGATAATACTAAATGACATGATACTTATATACCTATCTTATGAATTAATGCAAAATTCACGCAGAAATACAAGTAGTCCCATTTCTATGACAACGCATCAGTGTTCACCCTCAAGCACTGTTTATCAATATCTGCTTAAATATGAAGTGAGGGTATCATTTCTACTCTCTATTTATCAGATTCAAGCACGTTATTATGAAATTCCAACAAGTCAAGCATTATTTGAAGTAAAATCAATATTGTCTATGTCAATATCTCTCAAACTGAGGTTTTCGTACAATAAGGGATACACGAATATAGTGAATAACTTCAAAACATATTAACATAGTATGCATAAAAAATCTGTAGATTATTTTTAAGGCGATTATGTAAAAACAATAACTCTAACTTGAAATGAAAATAATACTTGTATTCAAAAATTCAGTTTTTTCAAATTTAGTCACTTTTATTTCCTTAAGGTTAATTTTGTATTTCTTTGAACAATTTTTATTTGGTTAATAACTTATTTTTGAAGATTTTTAACTTGCTAAAAAAATTTAGATATATATTTTTGTTCTTCTATAAGAATTGCATTCTAGTATTTTCCTGAAAAAAATATTTAAAAATGTTATATAATGACTATTTTGTTAGATAATTAATAAAGCCATTAGGTATGTTTACACTCTGACAAATAAATGTTTGGATATCAATAATATTAATGAGAATAACAATTTCTAATAAAATTTAAGCCTATTGGAAAAAGTTTTAATATTTTCTTACATATTTAGAGCTTCCTGTTGTGTTTCCTGGAAAAAATATACCTTATTTGAATAATATCATCTTGCCTCTGGCCTCTAAGTTCCATCCTCTCATTGTTTTATTAAGTATCGTCTCTTTTGAGCGATCATAGCTCAAAATACGAGGTCCATTGCCTACAGCTTTCATGCTGAATCAAAGTTTGACAATCACGCAATCAATCTATTCTTTTAAAATGTGAATAGGAATTATTTTTAAACAATATATATAGATACAGTAGAAAATAATCTTTAGCCTCTTAAAGATTATTTTGTTAATTTTATTTAATACTAAAATATTCCTAATATCAGCGTTTGTTTATTAAAATGTAAATTCATTAATTTGTAGATTAAATTACTTTTCGCCATTGTAGAGATTGTACAATATGTTTTTGCTTTAACATTGAAATAAAACTACAAATAATTAAAAAAATAAAATCAGTAATTGTAATGATATAGATTTTATTCTAATTTGAAAGAGAACGAAAAATGTATTTTAAAATTATTTATCTTTAAAGTATTTAAGAGTAAGTTATTTTAATAAAAGAATT
>BMAO01018829.1:0-14187 GCA_019973975.1 Trichonephila clavata | reverse complement strand
GTGTTACTGTATTTTTTTAACTGAAAAAAGAAAAAAAATACTTATGTGTAGCATTTGCAGAATGATATGTACTAATCTGAATTTATATATTAGAGTGGAGAGGATAGCAAACACATTCCAAAGTCGGTCTTATAATCTTGTCTAGAGTCTTATGTCTGGAGATGGAGCTTTGGGTCTTAGACTAAAAAGTCTGTGAGTAAAAGATTAGCAGAGGGATTACACAATAGAAATAAAATAATCCGACAAAAGAAAAATGTTTGCGAAAGCTAGCTGGAGAAAGGAGATGCTGATGTAAGTTATACTCTAAGTCAGTGGTCTTTACAATGTGTTCCACGGAACCCTGGGGGCCAAATGGCTCATTTTCTCTATGAAGTTATAAGTTACAAGCATCTAAAGTCCATCTCTCCTATTTATTAAAACTGAAAATTTTATTTATATATAACTTTATTTTGCAACATAATTAAAACTTTTATTTTAATACAATAAAAGAATATTAAAACGTTTTATCTTTTGATATATATACTTCCTACTAGAATGTGAATATTCAATTGCTTACTATCTAGTGTTCCACGATATAATTTTATACTCATTAGTTAGTACAATGTCTTGCAAAACTAAATAATTTTCTAATGGAAAATGTACCTTTTTATATTATTGGATAAAACACATATAACGAAGGAAAAGGAACAACATATCAACAGAGTTGATGTTAAAATCTAAATGTAAACAATGACAGCTTCTAAATTTTAGGTTCTTGGGGTTCCGCGAAAGCACTCCAAGTTCTCGGGGTTCCGGGAGTTGAAAAAGTTTGAAGACCCCACTTCTCTAAGTTAAATATAAATTAAAACTCTTTGCAATTTTACACATGCCCCAGTATATTATATTCATTATTAAATATGTTTCATGACAATACGTAATTTATACAAAATAAATACAAACTTTTAGAATGTAATGCAACCTTTTCTATCCGTTTTTAAAGTTTTGAAACCAGTGTAGATATGACATAGTCACGATCACTTTTCAGGACAATTTATGATTTCTTTTTTTAACGTGTTTCAAATTACTTTGCATTTTGTAACTTCTAAAAATTATATTCTATAAATTCTATAAATAATTTCACTAATATTGGTATGGAAATATATTGAAAAATAATTCCAATATAGACGAAGGACAAAGGTATCCCGTATTCCCATCTGATAAAATCTAAAACAATTATTTATTGTTGCAATTCACAATGCATCCAAACAATACTTTAACCTGATTTTATGCCTTAACTTTATATTTTGGAAATCAAAATATCTTTTTAGTGGAGTTACGTTCTTTTTAAGTGTAGATTAATAAGAAATAAGATTTAAGAACAGACATGAACACCTGTTTTTTTTATTTCGTGTGATTTCGACACAAGAAACATAAATTCACTGTAAAAGAAAAATAAGTCAACAGCATTACATACGTCTAAGATATCGAGATAAAAACAAAAAATGAATCATTTTTATGGTGGTCATTCTTCTTCAGCTTAATTGGTTTTTTAATATATTTTAACATCGAAAAATGATCTGAATGACTTTTATTTTGGCTTATGGCCAGTAAGGTTGACTGCAAAATCTATTTCATTTCTAACCGAAAAACAATCTGAGCCTTATTCTTTTGCCATTGTGGGAGTTTTAATCAACTGGAATATAGGTCATGCTTCTGAAAGTGAAAGATTAAGGGTTACATTATATGAAACATTATACATTTTTAAAAAATATAAATAAAACGCCAAGGAAAGAAAGAAAGTAATACTTGATTAATAATAATAAGCAAATTTCGAAATTTATTATTTTAGTTACATAAGATTTAAATTTTTAAATAACACAGAAAATATTTCTAATTATAAGGGGATAACTCTTCAAGATTGAATATACCTTTCATATATATAAAATGCAATAGAAGCATACAATTGATGCACTTTTTAGTTAATGTTTGATACAAATCGTAGTTCGTACTAATGTTAGGTAAAGAAGAATCAACAGATATTGTAAAAAAATTTAATTTTTACTTAATCCACTACTTAATCCGGTTCTATCTTAGCTCCTTCTACTAATAATCCGTTTGGGGAATTTCTGTTTCCATTTAATAATTACTGGTCAATTAAATAAATTTAATGCTTATGTTATTGAATGAACAGAAAAGAAGTAGAATATTTACTAAAGGAATTGTATAATGCAAAAATAAAAAATGCCATGTGTTCGTGTATATAATTAAAGAATTTAATAATTTATTATTTCCTATATTCGATGGAAATGTCACCAAAAATATCAAATATATTACACAGACTACTATGGTATTATTTTTAAATAAAACTTAAAGTAATAATAATATATGTACAAATATTTTTCAAAAAAATATATTTATCTATTATTAATCATTTAATTTTTTAAAAAATTTTATACAGTTATCAATTTATTAAGACAGCTGATTATAATTTTACATTATCTCAAATTCTTTAAAAATAATAATATATGTCTCTAGTTACAGTTTCGCAGTACCATTAATAACTTGCAAAATATAAAAGTTTGTATCTGTCTTAATACTGTTATAAGTTAACAATAATAACATAACATCTAAAGTGAGATTTAGGACAAAAAAAATTATACACTGAAAGACATACATCTGTAAATGTATTGGACACAGATTAAAAATGTATAACAGCAAATTATCCATAAGATAGATAAAAATTTTGAGTATTGATAATTTTAAAAAATAATACAATTAAATACGAGTTTTACTCTTGAACTTTAACACATACAAATTCAATATTCTCAAACATTTTTGGAAATTAAACAATAAAACTCAACATAAAAATATATGAAGCAAAAAAAATCTATGTTTCGTAAAAGTATTATATAATAGTAGGCTAAGAAGAAAATTATTCAAAATGAAATGTTCAACATACTAAATTTTAAAATCAAAAATATAACAAGAGATAAAATGTATTAGCTTTGCATTTCATAAAATATTAGAATTAAATATTATAGAAATCTCTCTCACATATATTTCTTACTTCAAAAATCTATTTGTCTTGTTTGATTCCATTGATATTGATTGAAAATTTAAGTAAAATTTTTCAAAAAATATAATTTAAATAAAGGAATTAGTTTTGAATATGTAGTAGAATTATATGGTTAGAAGTGCAAGGAAATTGTATCAAATATAATTGTTATTATTCAAAAAATAAGAAAATAAGCCAAGGATATATCAGAAAGCATTAGTACGACAAATATTTACTTACACATCTATAAAACCGATAATATAAATGATAATTCTGTAACATATCAAGATATATTGAATAATTCATAATTTTTTATAATAAAAATAGAGATTTTAATCCTAAAATAGAATTTTGCCCTGATTTTTTAAAACTTACTGTAAATGATAATACAGTTGTCTCGAATTTAAATTAGATAACCAAAATATAAATCGCCTTATTTTTATATTCGGCTTACTTTTCAGTTTTATACAATCAAAGTTCCATCGCGGTATAGTAAAACATAAACTTCACTTTAAAAAAAATAATAAATAAATAAATCTTTGAAAACATGTAACGAATTCATAATGTGCAATATTATCAACAAAATAAAATTAATGATTGTTAAAAGTTTTATAAATAAATCATTCGGCATGACTTCTTAATATTTTTAAATAATTACATTCATAAATATAAACAGATAATGTTAATTTTAAATAATTTTAATAATCTCTCTTTCTTTTTTCATATTAATACATATTTTTGATATTAGCCTTCATTTTATATTCTCTCATTTTGTATTTCATTTTTATAAAGTTTTATGTTTAGTAGCAGTATTATTCCATGAAAAAATGTTTTATATATGACGCTATCTTATGTATATTGTCAATAAATGTCTTTGAAAACATAATAGTATTTTTGCTTTGGTCTAGTTTACTTTTTTCTCTCTGTTCTCTGTTTTTAAAATTTTATTTTGCAAGATTTTTAAAGTAAAATTTGTGGTAGGTGCGTGACGAGACGTATTATCTGGTGTAACCTTGTTTACAAATGTTTCAAATCGACACAAGTTATAAATTGCCCTATATTTTGTAGTGAAAAAGTTCTTTATATATATTAGAAAGCCGATAGACAGAGTTATATTTTGGAATTTATTTGCAGCTACACTTTTATTAAAAATGTATATCCCTCAGAAATGTATTTATTTTTATTATTTAGCATCTTTACTTTTTTTTATGTATTTATTACAGTACAAATTTATACAAAAAAATATTTGATTTGTTTTTTATTACAGTTAGATTTTTGCCTTAACTGTGAAATGTTACTATTGAAAATTACTTTAAGCTTTCGAAAAAAATTCATGCAACATTTATGTGTCTCTTTTTCAAGTATTCCAAAAACTTTTGCTATGGATGTAAAGTACTCAGACACAGATATTTACAATAATCGAGAAAATAACCCTTTTAAAAATTGAAAGTCATTAGTTGATTTTTATCACCCTCATTCCTTAAAAATATTTCTCTAGAAACGGGACAAAAAAAATGAACTTCGAAAATGGATTTCTGAATTTTGTATAAAATCAGCTCAATTTTGCTTACGAGAGAGGGTTGGATATTTCAGTTCCTGATTTGTTAAAACTGAGAATTCAATGAAGTAGATCCGAAACATTTTCAGAGTTTTCAATATTAATTTATATTAGTAAATTAATAAAACGAATCATAAGTATCCAATTTATGTGCCGTCTGTCTTAAAACATAAATACCAGTAGTTAGAATGGATACATCAAAGCAGACAATGTGCGTTAATTGATTTTTCCCCTTCCCACACATGGAGCTTCGATTTAGTGTTTTACGATTGCAGACCTAGAACATTTCACGGGAGCTGGTTTTTCTTTTGAGAGTGGCACCATATAGGTGGTATACCAAATGCTTCAAGTAATTTTGAAGCTTGGTTTCTTCTCCAGAGGCAGGTACCTGAGCTCTGATGATGCAAAAGCGATTTTGGTATTCAATTTTGCCGACAGCGTCCATGCCAAATATACACTGAAGGTATCTTTTACATGTCACATAATCATACGACATGGACGTAGCCAATTTTTTGCATCTATAGAAAATCCACCGACAGTAACCGGGTTCGAACCCGCAAACTTAGGCGTGCAAGACCGGCGCTGTACCAACTACTCCACCCATCCAGCTATGTGCATTATTTGATTTTGTACCAAGAATTTACGATTGCTCTCAATATATGCTACTTCACAAATAATACATATAAAACTTTGTTCATTTACGTATTTTTAGTATAAATATATTATTTATATAAACATTTATTTTACTCCTTATTCTCAAGGTATACATGCCATTATTTATCCATACATTTCTATAAAATTGTTCATGCAAAACAAACAAAATTAAGAATTTCTTCATTTTTTTAAGTGTTCAAAAGAGACTTATTTTATACTTTATAAAGATAAAAGGCGCATCACTTAACTTTGATTTTCTTTGAATCTCTTGTTGTAAAGTGGCAGTCATCACACACTTCTTTTATTCTCTCCTACAAAATATGACATTATATAGAAATACATTTAAAAGTTTTCTTTCCCTTTTGTACCTTCAACTTTCTGTTGTACTTTTAAATTTAAGTAGCTCGTAGGGCCTTGGTGTTTCAACATGAGAAGTTTTTCTAAGTGTTTTGTGCGCAATACGGTGAAAGTCTTAAATCCATTATTTAAAATAAAAATAATGATTCTTGAATGGGAAGGGAGTCCATATGCTTTTTTACAAATGTCTTTGTGTGGATATGTCTTTGTGTACAATGCATTCACAGATTTATAAAAAAAAAAGATTTGTACACTTGATTTTATTGTGTTTAAAGTATATTTATTCTCTGTATGAAAGTGTTAAAAATATATATAAATGTATATTTGAAGAAACCAATTCAAAATGTTACAATCATATTTCAAAAGATTATAAAAGCGATGGAATTTTAAGTAATATTACATTTACAAAGAGCTTTCCAAAAAAAAAAACTTATCAAATCGTCAAGTTATAATTTAAATTAAATTTTGAACTAAAATTTCTACTGTAGTTTTTAATATGAAGATAATATATTGGATATATACAATGTAAATTAATTTTGAAAAAACGAATAAATAAATTTATTTTATATTTAGTGTCAATTGAATTAGAATATGCCTATAAATTGTTTTAAGAGTATTTTTTATTTAAATACACTTTCTTATAGTAAAAATATAGAAAAAATGTCATAATTCAAAACATTCGTCTTTTATGAATAATGCCTCTATAATAATAATATTCTACACATTGCTAAGAATACTATGCAGAGAGCCTCAATTAGAAGTTTTTAAATATTCCCAGTATTTTCAGAGTTACGATCACTTTAAACACTAATTTTTTTTGTTTCAATTTCTCTACTCTGATGTATTGAGATATGAATAGACCCATTATAATACTTTATTATATTTCAAAAACTAAATATTTTAATATTCTTTTTTTTCTCTGAATATTCTTCTTAGAGAGAGCTTAAAATAGATAATTATATAACCCAGATAATTACAACATACGCAATATAATAGCAAACTTTTACCTGAATTATTTTTAATGCAATTATCATAAATTATATTTATTTATTTAAAATGTTTGAATAGCAATATTACAAGATTCTTATACATGAAAAATATGCTCGTAATAAAGGAAAATAAAAGTTTAGTAATTTCATTGATGTTAAAATCATTTCCTTAAATTACTTTGGAATGCTCATTTGTGCCAATGAGGAATATAAAATAGTTTTCAAATTAAAAGATACTGACATTTGGGAACTTTGTAATTTTTGCATTTTTAATAATTGCAATTTCTCTAATTATTTATTGCCTGGAATGCGTTTGTCCTTGAAAGATAATTATATTAGTAATTTACATATGCCCAATAATTTATTCCAGGCTGCTTTCTATTTTTGAAGAACACGTTGCCTATAATTGTGATATACAAAGTATAAAAAAGACTGATATAAAATATTCGAATAATTTAGAATTATATTTCAAGTCGGGTAAAATGTAAAATTGTTTTACCATTATTGCTCTTAACCCTTCATGAACTTCTTATTAAATAAAAGTCATACTTAATACATAATTTATCACACGAGCACTACTATTGGATCAAGCAATATAATACGAATTTGAAGAAAAAGCTCGAATTCTGGGATTATTATTTTTCATGATTGTTGTTTTATATACAAATCAGTCTTGTGTGTGTGTGTGTGGAGGATGATTTATTTTAATAAATTTAATATACTTCATTACCGAATGATAGATAAGAAATATATATTACTAATCCACCAAAACATACTTTCAAGGGATTGATCCTTCTCCAAGAATATATTAAATGCTTGCATTCAGATGCTGGAGAAATATTTTTGCTATGCATTTATTCAAATAAATAATGAATAAAAGTAATTATTTGAAGAGTAACATTGA
This sequence comes from Trichonephila clavata, assembly GCA_019973975.1. Taxonomy (NCBI): domain Eukaryota; kingdom Metazoa; phylum Arthropoda; class Arachnida; order Araneae; family Nephilidae; genus Trichonephila; species Trichonephila clavata. Next base: position 6,691 of record BMAO01018829.1, on the reverse strand, counting down.
TGAATGATATTTATAGCTTACTGCCTCTTCAGTTCCTACAAACATCCTTTTTTCATTTTTTAAACATTTCAAACATTTTGCCAAGAGTTCAGAATTTATGTATGTTAGTAAAATTTTTCTATTCTGTGAATGAATTTAATTTTCGATTAATTCTGTATTTAAGTAGGAGAAATTTTATTTTCAACAAGTTTTCTCAGGTTAATTTTCTTCTCTATTTTTTTTATTTCAAAGAATTAATGTATATATATATATATATATATATATATATATATATGTTTATAAATAATCTGATGAATATTAATTAAATGTCTTCTAAAAACTATCGAAATATTTATTTACCCTTATTACAAGGTAGTAATTTTAAATAAATAGAATAATAAATTAATTTCTTTTAAAAATAAAAAATTTATATTTTCAAAAAAAAATTTTAAATTTTGAATATTTTTCAAATATTTTGAAATACAAAAGATATATTATTCTTAAATTACTAGGGTGTGAAGAGTATGATACATTTTATATTTCTATAAAGTTTTATACATCAAAGGCTATTATTTTAGAAAATAGCGTGCGAGACACAAGAATTACTTAATATTTATTGCAAAATTATTTCTTATTTGCATATGCTTATAATTTTTAAAATTTTGATTATATTTTAAACATTTTGTACTTTTTTAAAACCATAATCCTTTGCAAATAATGTGTAAAAGATTCGAATTATTTAACTTAAATTTAAATGAAGTAAAGGTGCTTGAAAATTATTTATATTTTCACCTCTCGAGACAAAATTAACACCGCTGAGACCCTTAAAGACAAATAAATAAAAGTTTATGAAAATATATTTTTGTTAAAATTATATTATATGTGTAAGCAAATGTGTTTATAATATGTAACAAGATTTTATGTATTAAAATGTCTCATTATTTAAACGGAATAATATATAGTATTAATTTCTTAGACAAATAATTTAAATTAAAGAGAGACATGAGAACTTAATAAATCAGAGAGACATTTAGTTTATAAAAGAAAAATGTACACACAATACTTTTCTTTCTCTTTCAAAATATTATGTTCATTTTAAATATCTTGGTATTGTTATATGTATACGGATAATACATTTTACGTGCAGAAGTATAAAAAGTAATATAAATTGCTGTAACTTGGTTAATAATTCATGACATTATTATTAGAATAAGCTGTTTTAATTTTCGAATATTTTACTATGATTTTCCCTTAATCTATTACTTTTTTTCCTTGAAGTTTACATTTTTGTAAAAGAAATTTTAACCATTTGACTCCTACGCAGACACCGCTATTTTTCTTTAAAAGCACAATCTGTTTAATTTAACTAATTTCACCTTAAGTGCTCTTCGTCTGCTTTGGCGAAATGGATTTACTTTCCGTTAATCGCACATTCCTTTTAAATTCAAATTTCAAACTAACTTTTATGTTGATAATTTAAAGGCATCTTTTTTATGTAAAGAAATTGCTCGGTGCATTAAATGCTCTCCAAATATATGTGAAAGTAAAGAAAGACTTATTTTGATGGAATTTAAATGAGAAATTTCTCTTTGTTGCTCTCAAGATGACAGTGTAATTAAACATTTAAATTTTGTGTGCGAAGAATTGAAAGTAACACTTAAAGAAGGCTTGTTAAATATTTATTTTTAATTCTGCTAATGCATGAAATATTCATGTATATCGTTAAATTAATGCGTAACTTAATTAAAATGTGCTGTGTTAGTTATTCGAGAAGAAAAATCAAAACAGTGTTTTTAAAATTCCTTTCAATAACTATTAAAGAATGAAGAAGATATAGATAAAATAGAAAAAAATTTATTCAAATATTACTTTCTGAATTAATGCTGAAACAGAAACTTATTTATAACCATAAAATATTTGTAATTATGCACAGAATTAAGAACTTAATTAAATACTATATTAATTGATAAATTACTAATTGAGTTTTCATGCTGTAAATTGAGTCATTGCATTCATAAGCTTAAATGCAACATATTTAATACTGAGTTTACTTTACTGCTTTTTTTTACCGTTAATAGATTCTTATACATCTTTCTTATTAGAGTATTATGTATGGGTAACGTGTCCTCTACAACATTTTTCAATAAATTTGCTAAGCAGAAAGAATGGAAGAAACAACAATAATATTATAATTAAACAGCTTTTGCTCAAAAAGATAACTTCTTTTTTTTATGAGAGTACAATAATACATACCTCGACTTAAGCTACTCTGACTAACGCAATTTTCAAATCTCCTCGATTCGTTTTTTTTCTTCTTTTTCTTTTTGATTATCCTCACTGAAACTCAGGCCGAGTTAGTACCAGAACCTGATGAAATTTTTAATTTGTTCTAGTCGATCTTGCTTGGCAAATAAATTTAGAAGGGGATAGTGATGACGTTCAAGAATTTCTGGATTCACACTATCAGGAGCTGGCAATAGATAAGCTCATGGAAATACATGAGCCAGAGCAAGACATTGAAGAACTAGAGTTTTTAGACCCAGTTCAATCAGAAGATCAAATGTCGGTGGATAATTTGACAGAAGGCTACAGTTTAATTGAAAAAGGGTCAAATATTTTAGAGAATACAGATTTCCCAATGATGAGAGTATTTTTTCAACAAAACAAGGAATGCAAAAATGATTACCATACTACGAAAAAATTTTGCGGGAGAAAAAAAAATCTTCGAGCCATTCGACAACTTGCTAGATTTTATTATACCTTCTACATCAAGACAATTTAAGTTTGTGATTTTGTATTTGTGTTAACTCAGAATTTTTTTCTTCTAAATTATATTAAAAATTATTATTAAAACTAAAAATATCTAAAAAATTTATATGTGAAATTATACCCCGACTTACGCGAATTCGATTTATGTAGATATCACTCAGTCATATCTCAGAACATATCATGTATGTTCGGGGTATTACTGTACTTATTTTATCATGGAGGAAATAGTTATATTTTTGTGTATTTTGAGTGAGGAAATATTACATGATCTAGATTTCTTTGTTTACTTGTCCTAATCATCAACTCAAGCAATATTTCAGGTCGAAATTACCCTCACGTTTAAAATTTTTATCACACTGGAATTAATTGTTGTGAATTATTTTATGGATTTATGAATTTTCAAAAGTTGTGCCTAGAAAATCAATATTATATTTTTCTTGAATAAATGTAATTTACTTATATATAAAGCATAACATATTTGAGACAAACATCTGAAATATGTGTAATTGGTTAATTTCTATTAATACTTCAAAAGAAAAAAATCAGTTGATTTTAATGCATTAGCCAAGTTGTTATTATTATTTAGCATGATAAGGTTTGAAAAATCAAATGTTTTTCTAGTACTCACTGATATATTTAAAATAAAAAAGCGATTTTTAAATTTACGAAAATAAAATAGTTTAATGTGGACTTTTCTTAGAAGTCCGAGATCAGAATTTTTTATAATTTGAATTATATAGTGTAATATCAGTTTTCTATGAGTTTCTTTACTTTCCTCAAATTAAGAATGTAAAAAAAAATTCATATATATCACTCATAAGAATAATATATAATTATGTAAATTTATCTATACAAAGTAACAAAACCTTTGAGACACACTAACATTTTGGCTAATTTTTAAAAGATAGCAAAACACAGTATTGATCATATATTTGAAAACTGTCAAAACGAAAATGAAAGTGCTCCAAATCATTAAATTTTATTCTTTTTTTTAATAAGACTTTGTGATGTTGAATGAGAGAACTATTTAGCTATAGCTTCACCTTGTTAAATCATATAATGAATCAAATGAGATGCAACGGTGTCGTTTCAATTCATTTAGGATGATTTGGTTAAAAAAGTTGAATTGTCTTCATAAGGTGTGAACATTTAGCTAAATCCATAGATCGAAGAAACACCTTGGTATAAGTACTAATACGTGGCTAAATACATTCGATGACGTTAATTACAAAAAAGTGAACAAAACTAATTATTATATAGAAAATACATATAAAATAGACATTGTCAATAATAATAATAATAGGATAGAAATTAAGTATAGAATATAAATGAGCATACATAGCACATTACTAATAAATGCAGTCTGCATAATAATAAATACAATTATATTCAAACATATGTAATTTTAAAGTGAGTGGTACTTATAAGTACCGTCGGAAGAAATCGTTAAAAGGACATGGTACGATTTAAGCAAAAAATTTTCATTTAAGGATTTTTAAAAATTTTGTGGATGCCTCCTATGGGTGAATACTATATAAAACAGATTTTTTGCTCAAAATTTCCTAAAAAGCTAAGCATTTTATTTTTTAATGAAAAAACTTCAAATTTGTGAAATGATTTTAAAATGCTACTCCTCCTACAAAAATTTACGTACATGCATGAAATTTGATTTACAAGTACCTCAAACTATGCATAAAAAAAGTTGGTATGGATCTTGCAATAACTTGATTGGTATTCGTACAATTCTTCTTTTTAAGAACGCATATTGAAAATTCCTTAAAAAATGTACAAATTCTGAGTTCAATTATTTTTAAAAAAGAAGTATTACTTTGATTTAAAAATCCATACCAACTTTTATTAGATGTACTATTATCAATAGGTAAAAAAATTCAAAGCATTAGGCACAATAGAAAAAAATCCTTAGTATTTTAAATGAAGACAAACTAGTTATTTTATCTTTCCGAGATAAGTAAGTTTAAACTTTTGATTCGCCATAGGGATGTGAATAAAAACGAACGCAAAAGCTATCATAATTTTGCGTGTTTCAAGTTTAGAGTTTTCAAATTTTGTCAGGTTATGGAAAGATATATAAAAAATAATTTAAGCTAAAAAAATTAAATTTGATTTTTTGACTGATTTTTGTCAATTGAATCGTACTGTGTCCCCTTAATGAGAGAATAAATGCTGTATTTAAACACTTCAAGTTAGCGAATTATTGAGGGGGGTTTAATTTTAGAAAATACATTTTTACCAAACTTACTGATATCTGCCAAAAAGCTATTGTTATTAAGCTATTTTAAAGTGCTCTTTTCTGCCAAGTATTGTTTATTAAATTAAAAAGCGAAATTACATTACTGTAATTTCACGTTAAAAACCTTTTTAAAGAAGCATAGTTATAACACAACGGTAGTATTTTTCCTGGATTATCATAATTTGCGCAATAAAAAAATAATAGACATTTATGTACATTGGCTATAGAGAGAGAGAGAGAGAGATGTATGACTTTTTAACAAAGAAGTAAAAAACAGTGAAACAATTTGGGTAAATTATGAATAGAAAATACTCATACCACTCATTTTATAATTAAAATATCTGCTCCAATGGAATGTGCTTTGAATTTAAAGGAAAACGAAGGTTTTTCGAATATATTGACCATTTTTTTTGCACTGTTTTCTTCAAAACTGTTTCAACTTACGGAACCCCTAGAACTTGGAGGTGCTTTTGGAACCCCTAGAACTAGAAAGTGTTTTCGTAGACCCCTTAGAACAAGAAAGTATTTTCGAGGAAACGCTTTCCCTACAAATATACTTCAAAGAAAATATCTCAAAATAATACTTAAAGTAGATAAACATGTTACAGGCACTTTATGTAAAGGCAATTAAAAATATTGTATTTATTATTAAAATATTCTAATTTATTTTTTAAATATAAATTTATCATTAAAAATATTAGTTTGTGATCCAAGTGTCACCTATCCATGCATTCTATTTAGTAACTGAGATATGTGCTTGCTTTTTTCACACAAGCTCACGAAGTCTAGGTCAACTGAGATTAAACGCAATCCATTACATACTCTGAGTATAATTTGTTTGTGTAGCCACTTACGTTGAGAAATATATTTCACTTTAATGCAACGTATTGGGTGGCATTAAAATGTTTATAGCAGTGTGAGAAATCCCGTGCATTTTGCATGAATTCTAACCTAAAATTTAAAAGCTATTCCTGCTTAAATTTAAATTTTAACATCGAATCTGCTGATATGTTGATAATTTGTTACCTCTCCTTCATTATAGGTATAGTTCCTCACAAATGTAATAAGATGCACTTTCCATTCGAGAACTATTTAGTTTTGCTAGACATTATGCTAACTAATGAGTATAAAATTATCTCGTGGAACCCGAGATAGTAAGCAATTGAATATTCACAATCTAATAGGAAGTACATAAAGATAACTCGTGTTTTAATATTCTTGTATATAATTATTTAAAAAGAGTTGCAAAATAAAGTTATTGATAGATAAAATTGTTTAAGGACTAGGAGGAGGATGTGCTTTAGATATTTGTATCTATATAAACTTTATAGAGAACGTGAATCCATTTTGCATACATATTTATTTTTTCTCGATTTCCGTATTGTGACCGTGCAACCCCTGGGTATGCCATGTGGAACACAGTTTGAAGACCACTGCACTACAGCAACTCTAGGGAATTGTATTTTTGAACCATTGCCACATAAAGAAAAAAAAGTGGCAATATTTATTCATTCTTTCATAACAATAAAGGGAGGTACCAGCTAAGATGTCCTTTTCGTCACGTGAAAATGTTGAAGATTACGAAATGGGTGTCAATAACCTTTAGCTTCGAGGTACGATGCTGATAATCAGTAAATCTCTATTGATATTCAAAATGCATTATCAGTTTCACTTTTCATGTAATAATGTATG
>BMAO01018828.1:0-149665 GCA_019973975.1 Trichonephila clavata | reverse complement strand
AACTAATTCTAATATCATGAATCTTAAATCTAATAATTTAATCTCTTAGCAATTACTTCCTTAACTCGCGCTAGGTTTGTGAATGAAATATTCCAATATTCACACTTACGTAACAGCTCCCCGGCTCCTTCTATCTTACATCTACAAAACCTATATATATATATATATATATATATATATATATTATTATATTTATATATATAGTCAAACTAATTTAAATATCTTGGGTTCTTCTTGAAAGGCTGTGAATTAATGTGAATGCTAGCCCCAAAGTTTCCCCAAGAGGATTAGTAGGAAAAATGTCGCGAATAGATCCGTCACAAGTCAGGTAAATTCTCAAGGCAACTTCTAAATTTGGAAAGGGATTTTCTAACTTGTTTTCCTCGATGTAGGAAGAGATCCGTCTTGTTATTTTTTCCACCTTCACCAAAGGCGGATTAAAACAGTTGGAGGCCCCTGGCGGTAAAAGTTTTGAGGCCCATGGGCTCAAGAGTCGAAAAACTTAAATAGCAAAAAGATTCAACAAACTTACATTTTCAAAACAAAATGTATTGCTGATAATAAAATTCTACGGCTCAAGAAAATTCTTAACTGATGTGTTTTAAAAAAATCAAAGACCTTACTCACAATTCTGCTACTAAGAAAATGAATCACATCACGAAAGAACCTCGCATGTGTTGTACAAAAAATTTCGAAGACCCTTATATGAATCATATCGGGTCTGGAGTTCCCTATTACGAAGGTGTTTCGTTTCAGAAATGTTATAGTTTAGGAGGAATTTTTCGTCCATTGCTTAGAGCCGCCTTGCCTTTCTTAATCAAGGGAGGAAAGCCCAGGAAAGGAAGCTTTTAGGACGGGGTTTACGAGAGTGGTCAGCGACGTATTGTCCGGAGATTTCAAAATCGCCGCGAGAAAAAGAAGTGAAGAAGCTGGTAGGAATATATCTCGTAAAGCTATCGAACATGTTCAGTCTATGGACTGGGCATGTTCGATAGCTTTACGAGGAAGCGAAGAAACAAAAGAAGGTCATCTCGAAGAAAGCACGAACGGTGAAAGGACGAGATATGTTTGACCCGTAATGGCATTTATTTTTAAAGGATTCCCCGAATGTGTCAAATCAGAGTTAGATCTTTTTCACTTACCTGCTACCCAAACAGCCATTGAAAGAGGCCACTTGGTGGAATTTCATCCATTGTCTAATGCACAGGTTCCCAAACTTTTTTTGTCTCATAGACCCCTTCGCATGTTTTTTGATTTGGCGTAGACCCCTTCTTACTAACACTGATTTTTTACAAATTTATCAATTTAAATGTCTTTTTGACAGCTGGTATAGTGCTACTTACTTTAAAAGATTTCAATTTCTAACTGTAGTGAAGTATAGTGTTTAAAACTTAAGAAGCACATGTTAATTAATGAAACTAAAATTTAATTACTGCATCAAATAACTGAACAACAAACAAATGCTTTTAATGGGAGGGATGAATCTAATGTTTCAATAACAAATTTTCTACATTTGGCATCGATCTTGTCAGATTTAAGCTTAAATCTCATCGATTAGAGTGTCCAATCTTTTTTTTCTTTCTTTTTTTTTCTGGAGTTTGGCAACCTTGCTGAAACTCCTCACTAGGAAAAGCAATTAAAAACTTTCTCAGGATATTCCATTTTTAAGGGTAAATAATAGGAATATCTTTTTGAAGCCGAAAATGCTGATATCAGTTTCTAAACTTTACTTCAATATCTTCGCTAGAGTCTATTCCTATCAATTCCTCTCGTACCTTGACATTCCTCTTTCGATGTGACTGTTTGAATTCATTGCCTACTGCGGTATCACTATAATCAAAGCATTCTCAAATCTAGTTTCAAAATCTGAATAAAAGGCTTTTATATGTTAAACGTAGGTTAAAATGTCATTTTCCAGGGCAGATTCTCGGTGACAAATTGAGAATCTGGGAAAATTTTCAACTTTAATTTTTTACTCCTTTAGCTTAATTCTGGCAAAAAACGCCGAAATGATGGTCGTTTTAATAAAATTTATGCTGTTGCCTAGGAACTGCAAATTAACCTCATTAAATTTAGAAAATATATTTGTAAGAAACTATTTGATTGTTGATTAAATTTTCATTTAAAATTAAATTCATGATCTGATTAAATGAGAGCCATCATCGTAGACCCCCAATTTATTTTTTTCACTGCCGCGGACCCCTTGAAGGTCGTCATAGACCCCTAGGGGTCCATATAGACCACTTTGGGAATCACTGTTTTAATGTATTCGATAGCTGTCCTGTTGAATTTCCCATCTCTGGAAGTGGTGAAGAATATCTCGACTTGAGTCAAACGCAACTTTACTTAAAAGCAAAAATTGTAAAATCAGATGGTTCCCCAATAGAAAAAGGAGCAGAGATTGGTCCCGTTAATCTATTTCTACATTCTCTTTTTTCGCAAATGGACATCAAACTTAACGAAGGCCTGGTTTCTAATTCTAGCAGCACTTATCCTTATAGATCAAACGTTGAGACTCTGCTAAATCATGGAATCGATAGTAAAACTTCCCAACTGACTTGTGAATTGTTTTATAAAGATAACAAAGAAGGGTTATAAATAAATGATCTGCTTTTTTTTAATCGAGTTCTTCCTTAGACACGATTGGCTCATTACACTGTGATTTATTTTATCAAGAGAAGTTATTGTTAAATTTAGTGGATTTAAAGATCAAATTGATTCGAAGTAAACCAGAATTTTGTCTTCGTGAAAAAAAGGGTGTGAAATTACTCTTGAGAAAATTACCTTATTGGTAAGAAAAGTACACGTTAGACCCGGAGTTGTAATGGGTCACATGAAGGCCTTAGAAAAGGAAACTGCAAAATACCCAATTAATCGAGTTCTATGTAAAGTATGCTCCATCTCACAAGGAAGTATGTCATTTGTACAAGATAATATTTTTATTGGTCAAATATCGAAGAGAATTGTTGTGGGATGTGTCGATAATGACTCCTTTCACGACACATTCGAGAAATCTCCTTTCGATTTTAAGCATTACGACATCAATTTTATCGGTGTGTATATAGATGTTAACGAACTCTACATAATCCCCTGGATTTGAATTTTGCCCAAAATAATTACATCATAGTTTATTCAGTGGAGCGGAACAATTAGGCCAACATCAAGGTCTTTTTACATCGTGGTAGGAGTATATAAATGGAAACATATTTGCTTTTAATTGTCTCCCGATCTATACACTGGAGATCACTTGAACTTGATCAAGCATAGTAATCTTAGAATAGAAATAAAATTTAGTAAATCACTGAATCAAGCGATATGCGTCCTTATTTTTTCTGAATTCGATAACATAATAGAGATAAGCAAGGCGAGAAATATTTTATACGACTTTGGAACCATGATCCTATTACCGCACCTTTTTTCCGAGGATCAGTCACTATACACCTACTTTAAAGAAATAATCTACAATTGGGGTGTTTCTGGATCAACCTGGATCCCATTGGCTGACTTTCTATCATGAAAACAACTGTATAGAGTTGTTCGACTCATACAGATATCCACCGGAGAAGATTTTCGAGACTTTGTTTCAAAATTTTCTACAGTCTCCTGGAATTCCATTCCATTTCAAAGTCCCACTTTCAATGTATTTGGAGCGTATTGTGTTTATTTTATTTTTAATCAAAGTCAAGGGAATTCTATGTATTCAATTACAAATACTTTGCTTCACTGTCAAAAGAATGATTTTAGAATTTATCAGTTTGTGATAAAACGTTATGGTGTAAGAATGGTTTTTAGACAACAAAATGTTTGAATTGTATTTAGTGTTTTTCTCTTATTTAGTATAAATATATTTCCTCCAACAAGTTCCCTTTTAGTAATAAAACATCCCTTTGCGATGATCTTGGCAGGGTCCACGGGTTGCGGAAAAATGCAACTGATTAAAAAGTTAAGGTAGGGTAAAAATCATGAAATGATCGATTTTGAGTTTTTCATATTTCTGAAATCTGTATTTCATTACCTTTCTAGGGATATAACATATATGCCATATTTTCAATTAGAAATATGTCAAAATGACTTTAAAAAAAAATCATCAACTGGCGGGCCACGCCCACTTTTGACAGATTATTTGCCTTTTAAATATCCTAAAACAATTGCAAAGCCTTCTTTTTATTCATTCATACGCAAATTAACTCTAGATAACGGTATAACTGTACAATTAACTGTCATAACTTTTGCGGTAATTACGTTAGCTGTGGATGTGGTAGGTTTTATTCATTTTTAATAATAATTATGATTGATCAAAAGGATAAATTTTTTTTCTTCAAGGTAAGATTTTTTTTATAAAAATTACTGTCTACAAATTATGTTTTTTAAATTGTGTTTATATAGTGAAATTCTTCTAAATTTACTCTATGTGAATACACTGGAAGATTACATTGTGTATACTTGTGCATACTGAAGGGATATTTTGGAAGCATTGCAAAACATTTAGCTAAAGAGACTTGTCGTGACAAATTTGAATAAATTCAGTGATGATAAATAAAAGTTTTTTTTTTTTAAAAAAGCTAAATATATTTGAAAAAATATCACTTCAGCATAAATATAAGTGTTTCTTTATTGTAAAGACAAGTTTTTAAACTTAAATATTCCAAAGTTTCTCAATAAATGGTACCTAGAGATTATTCAGATGTGCAATACCATTTGTCGTTGCAAGAAGCTGTTTACATACATACAAATACATAAATATCATGTTTAAAAACATAAAAACAGTTTTATTTTGGCTGTTTTAGAAATCATTTGTCCAGTTAAAAAAAAACTTTGGAAATTTAAAAGTTTTAAAAACTTATGTTTGCATGTGAACAGTTTTTGCAGCATGTGAAAGTTTCGAAATGACGTAAAATCATGTTTTCTCAAATACACACCAAAATCATATAGATAAATTTTTTCACATTATATTTTTATGATAATTTATGGTCAACTTGGATATTTAGATATTTGTAATGAATAACAGCTACAAATTCTTCAATACTTTATACAGATTTTGAAAAAATAGATGTAATTTTTACAAAATATCTCGTTAAACAAAAACTGAAAAATGCTATGTATGCATTTTTGAGTATTTAAAAACTTTTTTGTTTCCTATTTTACTTTAAATATATTGACATGATGCTAATGCTTAATAAAATGGGGCAAAAATACATGTTGTAATTTATTATTTTTGTAATGAAGTGACATTTCATGTTGAAAATGCATTATTGTCAAAATGTGTGTTTATTAAAATTTATGTTCTTTTTTCTCAGAAAATAATGAAAGGATGCTCATAAAATTTGAATGAAACATAACTGATTAGTAACTAATTATACTAAAGGGAGATTTTAAAAAAAAATTTCCAAAATATTTTAACATACAGCATTTATTGTAGAAAAAAATGAAAATTTTCAAGAAATTCATAGTGATATTTTTACATTGCATAGATTTTGAAACAACTTAACAGTATATTTGAAATATCTCACTTCAGTATAAATATTAAAGTCTTATTAATATTCAGACAAAATCTGAAGTTTTAATGTTTAATAGTTTCTGGGAAAATGTACATATGTATATGTGAGTATATGCTGATATGTGATTATTTTTGTCGTTGCTTGTAATGCTTTTACATTGCAGGATTTTGAAAAAACTTAGCAATAGATTTGAAATATCTTACTTCAGTATAAATATTTAAGTCTAATAATATTCAGACAAAATCTGAAGTTTTAATATTTAACAGTTTCTGAGAAAAAGGTATATAGGTTTATGTGAGTATATGCTGATATGCGATGATTTTTGTCGTTGCCCGTAAAGATTGTTATACACATAAAATAACATAAATTTGATGTTTAAAAAGATAAAAACAGTTTTATTTTGGCTGTTTAAGAAATCTTTTGATCAGTTTAACAGTTATTGAGATCTGATACTTTTATAAATACTGTTTGCATGTGTATAAACAAAACATTAATGAAAACTTTCGAGAAATGTCGTATAATCACATATTTCAAAATCCTTACTTTCACATTTTGATACATTATTACAAGGCATTCTTGATGTTTTATTCTCACCTTTGATGTTTGTCATTCATCACACATAAAACTTCTTCAAAAATTGATACAGATTTTGAGGAAACTAATGTAAATATTACAAAACATCTCGTTAAACGAAAGCTGAAAAATGCTATGTATGTATTTTCTGGGCAATATAAATAAAATAGGAAATAAAAAAGTCTTAAAATATATATGGGATAAGCTAATGTGTAATAAAATGGGACAAATACATGTTGTAATTCATAATTTTTGTAATGAAGTGATATTTCATATTAAAAATGCATTTTTCTCAAATTCAAAAATTTCAAAGTTCGTGTACCTTTTTCTCAGAACCCATTGTTTATGCACACACGAAAATTTTACTGATAATAACTGATATGTGACTATATATACTGAAGCGAGCTTTTTTTTTAAGCGAGCTCAAAAATATTTTTGTAAAAGTCAGTTATCGTGAAAAAAAATGACATTTTTCAAAAAATTCATAGTGATACTGTACGATGAAAGTTTTTGAAAAAACTAAACAATATATTTGAAAAAGCTTCCGATCAGTTTAAATAAAAAGTCTAATTAATATACAGACAAAATTTTAAGTCCATACATTTAATAATTTCTGAGAAAAAGGTACATAAAAATGCTCAATTTAACATTAGCGGGATAGAGGGTACCGACTACTCTGAATAGATTTTAAAATGATTCATCCTTTTCCTTCTAACATAATATGGTGCTGCGGTGCTATTCAAGCTCTTTATAGGGAAATGAGAGGCATCGAATTTTATGAAGGACTATCCCCTGAAATAAACAGTTTATCAAATGCTGTAATCGTAATTGACGATCTAATGTCAGAACTTTCTGGGGATACTAAATTAACGAAATTATTTACAAAGGGAAGTCACCGTTGTAATTTAAGTGTTATTTTTGTTGTAGAAAATCTATTTTACAAGGGAATATGAGACATTTCCCTAAATGCTCACTATATGTTTTTGTTCAAAAATCCACGAGACAAATCTCAAGTTATGAATATTGGGAAATAGTTACAGCCGGGGTAAATCTTAATTCCTTCACAACTCTTCTTTCACTCTCTCATTCACAAACCTAGCGCGAGTTAAGGAAGTAATTGCTTAGAGATTAAATTATTAGATTGAAGAGTTAAGATTCATGATATTAGAATTAGTTATCGGCGCTTGTGTTCTCCTTATCTAGTTCACGTAGTGGGTTTACTTAGAATTATACATCGAGATTAGATAACGCTTTATATATCACTCCTAGGTTTCCTCTAGTAGTTTCACTTGTGATTGTTTAAGTGTGTTTAAAGGATAAATAAAACTAATTGTTATTATGAAAGTTGTTGGTGATGCTTTGTTTTCCCCACACCTAGAGCCGCGCATGACGGAGAGAGGGGGGTGCCGATTAGACCAACACCCCCACAGACTCTTCATGTGACTAACTGTACAGCAGAGAGAAGCTTTTTTTCTGCACTTAAGAGATTGCAATGAGATCTACTATGGAAAATAAAAAGTTTAACAGTTTGAAGTTGCTATGCACTCAGAATAATATTGTGATTGAAATGGACTATAACGACGTCATTAACAATGTTGCAATGACTAAAGCTCGAAGAAAACCTTTGGTGCACAAGTGCAATGACACTAGCAGTAGCTTAATGAAGAATAAGGATGACGTAAAGTAAAATATTGTAGATATTATAAGCGATGAAAAAGATGAAAATTAACAATTTGAAAACATTTCATACACTTACGTATACTCTGTACTATAATTTTTTGTAAACGATATCATTAATTTATTGTACTTATTTACAAAAGGGTGGGTGGTGGTCCGTGATGCTGTAAGGTAAGAAATGAACAAAAATAGCCAAACCATGCAACTATCCTGTCGTTACGGCTACCGGTTGCCAGTCTGGGACACGGCGGGTTTGTAGGTATGGATAATGGAAAGCCTCTCCGGAGAACAAAACCAAAGAAAGGGGAAAGAGCAAGAGAGTATTAAGCATATTTTAACTTAAGGAAGGGAAATCTGTCCTGGAGCAAAACAGGCAAGGTAAGAACTGAAGGGAAGGGGGGTGCTCTCTGGAAATAGTGGGGAGGAGGCGTAACAATTTGAAGTTCTAGAGCACCGGCAAGGTTAAAAACGGCCCTGTCTTTTTGGTAGTTAATTCACTCTCACCTTAAGCATCCAAGTCGAGATTTCCCAAAAGTTGTTATTGAAGATTAAACCTTTCAAATTCTTTAAAAAAATAATTTTTCAAGTAATTGCGTCTATCCTGATTTTCAGTTAGTTAACTTTAGTCTAGAAAACAGTTTAAGAAAATATATGGTGTTCACAGGTTAAATATATAATACTAATACCGAGGGAAATATTTATTTCTTTTTACAATTATACTCATGATTATGTGATATATGTGCATTGATATTTATGTGTACTTAAGATTATTAAGATTACTGAAAATATCTGTATTATTACACATAATTGCTATGTCTCTTAAGGTATCCGAACACGTTCGGAGTACTTTTTAACAAAATAGCATACTAAAACATTATAAATGCTCTTTTAGGACTCAATACCAATAAATATTACTATTTAACTATCAATATTTAAAATAAACTACATGAATTTTACAAAAATCACGATTATAAGTGAAATTTTAGAAATATTTTTGAAAAACTTCAAAGCAGTTAGAGAAAAAAGTAATAAACATATATTAGTAAAAGTATTACTAAAACAAATTAGATGCATTTATCTAGAAAATGTACTAAAATTTTAACTTTTTTATTAAAATCTGAAGATTTTAGAGCTGATTGAGTAAACATTATAAGAAATGTTACGTATTTTATGAGACCATTATTTAAATAACAAGCCATAACTCAAAAAGTATTCATACAGTAAAAAATATTTTAATACATTCTCTAGAAAATAACATAAATATCAGGTTCAAGAAGTTTTATAGAAATACATTCGTAATATTTTGAGTTATCGGACTCGCCATGATAGTTTTTGAACAATTTAAATGCCCACTTCTGGTAGATCAAAAACCCACTTCCGGTTTTTCTAAATTTATAAAATTGATTGTAACTTGGAATCTAGGTAGCGTAAAAACAAAACAAAGTATGTTTCGTAAAGTCAAAAGACTACTCTATTCAATAAAATAAAAAACAAAAATATCTGTCTCGACTGAATTTGATCATTTTCAACGTGTTCGGATACCTTAAATACAATGAACATTTCCGTACGTTCATGACATTTTGAGAAGATGAAATACTTTTCGAAATGTTTTATGACACAGAATTTATTTTTAATCAGGCAATTTTATTCATTTATTTTTACTCCTTTGATTTTAAAAGTGTATGTAGTTTAATTTTTGTGTGTGTTTGTGTTATTCTAGGCACCCAGCTAAGCAAACCTTCAGATCTCCTTGGTATTTTCTGGGTGCGATATTACGTTTCGATAAATGTTTAAAACAAATTATTTTCCAATGAATTTAAGGCTTCAGAAATTAACTTAATTGACAATTTCCGAGCGAAAAAGAAGTGGCTTTTCTTCTATTCCAAAACGTGTATATAAAAAAAAAATCCGAGAAAGGGTAGGATGCAAATGAAAATTAAATAAATGTACAAGGACCGGATCCTGTCCCCCTTTTCTTTAGACATACTCTAAAGTTTGGATTATGATACAAATATGAACGATAAACAAAACAAAACAAAAAACGTTTACTCTTCATTTATCTATATATATTAAAGAGGAAAGCGACTCACTCTTTTACTCATCACGATATCTTCGGAACTATTAGACCCATAGATTATGAAATTTGACAAGCATGTTTCTTTTGTGGTGCAGAGATACGCTAAAAACGGGTTTTACGAAAACTGACCCCCAAGATGAGTTGCGAAGGGGCTGTAGACCAAAATTTCTGTTTTTGAACTATTGCACTTACAGACTTGAAATTTTGGAAACATGTTTTTTCCTTGAGTACAGATCGCCTAAGAAAGAATTTTGTGAAAATCAACAGAGAAAAGGGAGGGGAAAGGTTATGGAGGCGTAAAAGATAAATGTACTTCCGTTTTAGAAATTCTTTTCTTTTTAAAACAAGAGGCGAAAGAGGCAGAATATTAAAAGCTTATTGTTAGTACTACTTAGTTAAGGTATCCGAACACGTTGAAAATGACCAAATTCCGTCAAGACAGATATTTTGTTTTTTATTTTATTGAATAGAGCTATCTTTGACTTTACGAAACATACTTTGTTTTGTTTCTACACTACTTAGAGGCCAAGTTACAATCAATTTTATAAAGTTAGAATAACCGGAAGCGGGTTTTTGATCTACCAGAAGTGGGCATTTAAATTGCTCAAAATCTATCGTGACGAGTCTGGTAACTCAAATTATTACGAATGTATATCTATAGAACTTTTTGAACCTGATATTTATGTTTTTCTAGAGAATGTACTAAAATATTTCTTATTGTATGAATACTTTTTGAGTTATGGATTGTTATTTAAATAATGGTCTCATAAAAAATGTAACATTTCTTATAATGTTTACTCAATCAGCTCTAAAATCTTCAGATTTTAATAAAAAAATTAAAATTTTAGTACATTTTCTAGATAAATGCACCTAATTTGTTTTAGTAATACTTTTACTAATATATGTTTATTACTTTTTTCTCTAACTGCTTTGAAGTTTTTCATAAATATTGCTGAAATTTCACTTATAATTGTGATTTTTGTAAAATTCAGGTAATCTATTTTAAATTTTGATAGTTAAATAGTAATATTTATTGGTATTGAGTCCTAAAAGAGCATTTATAATGTTTTAGTATGCTATTTTGTTAAAAAGTACTCCGCACGTGTTCGGATACCTTAAATATAACTTAAAAATATAATACATAGCCATATAATATAATTAAAAACCCAGAGAAGTGGACAGTTAATGGCTAACGCCTGAATATTTGAGGCATTCTAATTTAAGCAGTGCGTATTCAGTCGAACACGTTTTATGAATCTCTTGATAACTCTGGCACACCTGGTTAATTAAAAGAAAACCTGCAAAGGATTTGTTGAGCTGTGACATGGCAGATCTCCAACATTTCTTGGATCCTGGGGATTATTGTTTAATCCTTCTCGGGATTACTACTTTAATCCCCTGTCTTCGTGGAACATCCCTCACTCGAGGACCACCCCAACAAAAAGAGTCCATTAGTGGTTAGATGGGCGTTGCCCGACCGATCCCTTTACAATGCCGACAATCTGCTCGCACAAACAGGAGTGATGCGAATACAAAAGGGTGTTTTGAATGGATGTGTCAATCGTCGCCTGGTTCTAAATGCGATGTCCAGTGGCGAGGGATCGGACCGGCGGTTTCATCGCCTTAGCCGTGTTAAAGTGAATCGTTTCATGCTGTTGTGGCTACATTGTGACAAGAAATAGTTTGGCAAACAAACATATGTGTGGTAAAAGTGTGTAAATGTTTGCATCTTACAGAAACGGCATTTTGTATTTCTTTTACGGCTTTAGTTGGAACCTACTCAAAACCTCTATAAGCCTATGGTTGTGCCTTCTCAATGCCTTCTGTGATTAGCCTCAATGAGTTCATAAAGCATTGTCTCAACTTTTATTCGATCGCCAACTTTTAAATGTTGAGATAGCTCTAATCGCTACATTTTTTATACTTATTAGAAGCTACTATTTCACCAACCAATAATTTGTATAAGTTCAAATGACTGTTTTCGCCAATAATTAGCTACAAAACAGAAACACATTTATCTTACAATTTGTAAAGTGAAACTCATAAATATTAAAAATGTTACGACTCTTGTGAGGCTGCCGCATTTTTTTCGAGAGCTGTTTCTTCGACAGTTGGCATTTTTCTAGGAAAGTTTTGGGGTCAAACGATTTTTAAAGCTAAAATCTTTGTATGAGACAGTGGAATTGCCCAAAAATGGTCAAAACGACATTCAAGCTTAATTATTTTTCATTTCAAAAATGTTATTAAAAACACTATTTTTGTAGTGTTGAGTGGTAACAATTAAAAAAATAATAATAAAGGCTCTTTTTTTTTGGACAAATGCTTGGTTTTTGATGTTTTGCATTATTGTCCCTGACACTAATTCGTGTTAACTGCTGCTTATGTGACTGTCCACCAAAATGTGAAAGCAATAATAAGAAACAATAGAGAGTACAGTGCAGCAAGTATAGTTATACTGATATACATTTTACAACTAATATAAAATAATAGGCTACATAGTATTGCTACCAAAAGTAAAAATTCCCAACTATGAGAAAAATTGAAACTTCCTGAATGAAAAATGGGCATTTTATGTATTAATTAGGGTCGGGAATAAATGTTTAGCATGCACACGGGAGTATTAAAATTAACCATATTTATACTGCTTTGTGCATTAAAAAAAAAAAAAAACCCTAAGCATCGAACGAATTCGGTTGCTGTTAATACTATAGACATGGTAAGTTAAAAATATTATATATATATATATATATATATATATAATCAAAATTTCTTTACAAGAGAGAGATGAATTACATGATTAATACTTAAAAGAATATCAATTGCTATATATATATATATATATATAATGTAAATTGCACTATGATGAAATAAATATTTTTGAAAAAATTATATAACCTGTATGAAAACCGAGCATTTTTTAAAAAAAAATCAATTAATTACTAATATGAATAGATTTAAATTTATATTTACGCAAGCAAGTTTAAAATGGGGAGATGACTCCATTTTAAAAACATTTCTCCTCAACATGTTTGTATCAAACGATTTCGATATTGTGAATTTGCATTATTTGGAATTTCATGTAATTTTTTTCCTAATAGGCTGAATTTATGTGACGTCACTGTCATATCATAAATTCAGTCACGTGTTTACAGCCAGTCAGTCCATAAATTCATGTGACATTCTTGTCGTATGAAAAATACAATCACACCTATTTCCAACCAAACAGTTCATATTTTTCGATGTTGGAAACTTCCTCTTAAAAAAAAGAACACATTTGTCAACAATAATTACGTACATAACTAGGAAAAATGCACTTTGTTTAAAAGTACACGGATAGAATTAGAATGCTTTATTTTTCAGTTTTGAAAAATTCCTTGAAGAACATTAATGCTTGAACATCTTTACCAAATTGTCAAATTTATTCACCTTAATTTTGCAAGAAGAGCAACAAGTCATTTTAATTCGATTGTGAAACACGTGCTTGCATTTATTATGGGACTGTTGTAAATTTAGTCCAAAACAAAACACACACACAGAGAAAAACCATAATATCTTCCATAATAGGCCTTTTGATAAAGAAAATTCGTATTTATTTATCTGACAAGTAATCCTTCAAAAAATAAAAATCTTGCATTGATAAATTATTTTCTTTTCAATGAAGTAATTGAGGAGTGGCGATATCTTTGAAAAGTAAACTTTAGAAGAAAAGGAGCATATACATATCACATGAAACTCCTTGATAATTTTAGCTGAGGAAACATAATATATATACATAATATTAATTTAAAAGTACTACACTTTAAAAAAAATTACATGTTCTACAAGAAGTAAGTAGATATGGTTTTATTTTCATGGTAATTTTACTCGCGATATTGGCATAGAATAATTTAGTTTTAGCACATTTAATACATAACGCCCCTTGATACGTCAGTTCTTTCGTGGATAAGAAAAACAACAACATTTAACACTAATATTTTCATAGTGTTAGTCTCTTAGTTTTAATGATGGCTTCTTCTTACTTTTATTTTTTTTTCTCTGCAGCCTTCTTTCTTCATTACAGGTGCAGGTTGGCTGGCCTGAAAACAATGTTTAAACCTGGAGTCTTAGTTCCCAAGGCTAAGACTTCGTTATTGACCTATGCTGTCTGGTTAAACAGCTATAGGGTTTTAGTATATATATATATATATATACATATACAGTCGGACATGTGAGGTCACTATATCCAGAAAAAAAATTCTTTAAATAGAGAATCATCTTTTAATAGATAATAAAAATATAGAGACCATATGGAACAAATTTTAAATTCAAAAAAAACAATATATATATATGACCCAAAGTATATATACTATGTCCCAGAGTATTGACAAATTCAGGTGAAGGTTGGCTGGCCGAAAAACTTTGTTTAAACCTGCAATCCTGGTTCCTAAGGACAGGAGTTTGCTTTAGTACTACTGTTGCTAAGACTTTATTCTATCATGACTATAGTTATCTTAGGTTGAAACTATTTTGTGTATATTTTGGATACATATATATGCCTACAATTAATTATTTATAATTATTTGTATTGCATTTGCATTTGTATTATTTGTATTTGTCTGTATTTTATAACCAGTAGTTTTAAGAAAAAACTACCACAGGCTTTCTTAAATTTAATTTTAAATAAAATCTGCTAATTTTACTTGAGTTTTTGTTTGAAAAATTACGGCACTTTCGTTGCTCTAAGTAAGTTAGGCACCTAGTAAAACAATTTCAAGGTCATTGACCACCGTAAAATATACTAAAAGAGAGAATAAATTGAAAAATTTCCTGAAATATTATAAAAATAGTGAGGGAAAAAAAATCAAATCCAAGAGAAAAAGTTCACTAAATAGAAAATAGACTTCGCTCTTTGGAGTTTATTTTACGAAGAAAGTAGTAAAATGTTCTTGGTTTCAAGAAAAAGCTTGCAAAATAGAGAAATTCGTAAAACAGAGGTTCGTCGTATGGAGGTTTGACTGTATATATATATGTTACCGTTAAAATGTATAATTCAATCATTTAATAGAATAACTAGGTATTTCATGAATTAACTAGACAAGTCAGTTAAAGTATATAATAGATGAAAAATTTCATACTTTACCCAGTTATTCTATGAAATAATAAAGGATAGACCGTTAAAGTGAAAAACAATTTCAAAGATATTTTATAAATTAATTGATCATAAATAGCTAAAATCTCTCTAAAAAACATTTTATCTCTTTTGAAAATGAATAATTGATAAATAATACGGGAAAGCAGATAATATAATTATTACTGCTCATATTGCTAACATTAGTTAAACAGAAAGGGGAAAAAAGAATATGCTGAAAAAATAGATTATATTTAAATATTATCAACAAAAATACATGCCGGGAAGAAAACTCTTGCTTCTTAAAAACATTGCGTAAACTCTTTTAAACAAAAATGTAAGAGAACATTAATTTAAATTTGGTGAGATACCCCTTTATATATATATATATTTTACTTTTCATTATTTGTTAGAGCAAGGATTGCTGTGATGACACTTTGGATTAGAATGCTTATTATTTTTGAAACAAGCCCCTTAATTACCATTACACGTTTTTTTTACACGAGCACTTTTTAAATTCTCGTCCAGTACCGCAGCTTTGAGCTGTTGCAACAGATCGAAACGTTGTGTCAATATCTGGAACTTTTTCAATGGAAATTATTTCTCGATATTAAACTGATATCTAGAATACAATTGTTTTTTCCCCGGCCATTTCTAGTTTCAAATCGGAAAAATCCTTTCTAAAGCTGCTGGAACCGCTTCAAAGAACTTTCGAGTGCCGTATTTCATACATTAACGATCAAGTAATCGTTATTCTATAGAATACCTAGATAAATAATATAATTCAATAATCTTATATACTTTAACTGACTTGTCTAGTTTTTTCATGAAATATTTAGTTATTCTATGAAATAACGGATTTCACACTCTCTCTCTTTGACGGTAATATATATATATATATATATATATTATATATTATATTATATATTATATTATATATTATATTATACATATATTATATAATATATATGTGTGTGTGTGTGTGTGTAATTTAAGCCTAAAAGTGCAATAAATAAATAATTAAAAGAGACTAAAAATCAATAAAAAATTGCCAAAAATATATTCAATGAGCACGATTATGTATTAATAACGCGTAGTAACAGCATAATACAAACAAACTTTCAAATAGTAAGTAAAGTTACTTTCAAATGTCCGGTTTGGGAAAGAGAACAAAAAGTAATTTTTGATATTATGGCAACTGAGCAGGAGATAATTTATTCAAACAGGTTTTAAAATAAAACCCATGTAACAGCCATTTTCCAACAGACGACTTTGATTAAATCATATGTTTTAAAATTGTGTCATTCGTAAAATAAATCCCTTGGGTTGATTCTGAAACCTTTGCATTTATTGTGATTCAGTATTAGTATTTTTAACTTACTTGTTTATTGATTATTTTTATACGTAATTTGTGTGTGTGATTTTTTGGCCATTGTTTGGTGCAATGTTTACCTGGCATTCACACACAAAATCTATCAATATGTTAACACAATCAAATAAAATAGTCGAAGAATCATCTTCCCAAACCACGCAACGAACGAAGAGGGGAGAGAAAAAAAAACGGAAAAGGCAACATCTTTTAAAGCGACAAAAGAGCCTAAGCAAATCAAACTCGTGTCGGGGGAAAAAATCCTCCCGAGAATACGTATTTCACCAAAGAGAGGAGGAAAAAATCCCGCACAAATAAATAAAAAAAAACTATTGAGAGGGGCGGAGATCACACATGAAGGGAGGGGGAGAGGATAAAAACCAATTGAAAAGGAAGCCTAATAGCGGGACACCCCTCAAATTGGCCTTCCGCTGGTCTCGGGAACTAATGAGACGTTAATTCAAGAGATCGACCCAGCTTTTCCACATTGGGCGGTCCCTCCTGCCAATCACGGGAACCATCCAATAATGAAGACTCCTCACCGTCCAATGAGAAGAGGTGAGGAGGAGCCACAGTGCTGGAAGGATCGGCAGTGATGTCAGTCCTCTCTCCTCGTGCGCGCTCAAAGTAAAACGCGCTCGCTCATGATGTGCCGCAGCGATCCATCGTTCAGCGCTCTTAAGAACGTCCTGGCTGCGAATGACCAAAGCCCTTTTGGCCCCCCTGCGGTCAACCCCGCGGCCGCCTTGGCAGAGTACCAGCGTCTCCAAATGTACGATTATAATCGCTTGAGGTTCCATTCGTTTGGATTGCCGTACGGTCTCGCCGGAGCTTTTCCAGATGCCACTCAGTTCGGGTTTACTAGTCCTTTCGTCCGGTTCGACCCCAGGGCGGCGAGGTTTGCCACAGAAGAACCCAAGCCCCAGCACAGCTATATAGGTCTCATTGCCATGGCGATCTTGAGCATTCCAGAAAAGAAGATGGTGTTGTCCGATATTTATCAGTATATCCTGGACCAGTATCCTTATTTCAGGAACAGAGGACCCGGATGGAGGAATAGCATCAGGCATAACCTTTCCCTCAATGACTGTTTCATCAAAGCGGGGCGCAGTGCCAATGGAAAAGGCCATTACTGGGCTATCCACCCGGCCAACATGGAGGACTTTAAAAAGGGTGATTTTAGACGACGGAAGGCGCAAAGGAAAGTCCGGAAACATATGGGACTGTCCGTCCCAGATGATGACGACAGTCCAGCTCCCACGCCTCCTCCAAGACCTCCCATGGAGACTCCGTCTGCACTTGTGGATCCCCAAAGACATCACAAGATGCTACAAGCGACTCCTCCCAAGTTAACATTAGGACGGCAAAAACGACAGTTTGACATGGAAAGTCTCCTTGCACCCGATCCTGCTCCTTCGTCAGGGTCGCCCCATGCCATTGTAGATTGTGACAGCCCCCGCATGAACTCTTTCAACCCTTCTCCAGGATCAGAAAGCCCAAAGGAAGTGTTACCGCACAGTTATTTCCAACAACAACAAGCCCAGCAACCCTCCCCATCGATGAGACGCGCCATGCAGTGGGCAGTGTCTCTACCCCTGCAAAATGTGACAGGACTTCCTCAAAGAATAAGCACATTTACGCCCTTCGGCACGCCGTGTTGGTCTTCGGCAGCGCATTCCCTGCTCACCTATTCCGTGTCGAACCGGGGCGCGCCTTCCGACATGAGCCCCTGTGGGACCGACCCTACGCAAAGTACACTCGTTCCGAGGTGGCAGGACTCTATGAATCGAGTGGGTATACCAAACGACAACAAAGTGATCGAACAGTGATTACATTTAATACCCAATACAGGGGTGCAGTTTATGAGGTGAAATTGTATAAAATTCGCCATCAGATGGAACAACTCGATAAAACTTCCGGAACAATATTAAATTATTCGGACAAAACAGATCAAAAAGAAGGGCACAAACTTTGGTGCGTGAAATAGCCCTCCCATTATTGATAGACAATGAATAAACGAATCGAACATTGACTAGAATTTAGGACGACCGAACGTTTATTAGAAATGAGAACAAAGTGATAGAACATTAATTGCGTGGTTTTATGAGTCTTTCCCGGTTCTTGCAGCAGAGAAGAAAATAAACCATTTTCAGACAAACAATGCTATTTTTTTCTGAGGTGAGAGCCTGCATATTATTCTTTCAAATTAAACCTAAGCAATCTGGCTTAACCAGTCTTATAAACATTTCGAGCTAGTTTTACAAATCACGAAACTAGTTTCGAAAAAAAAATTAATGTTATTGCTCTGTTAAATATTGTAAAGATTCGACCTTATGGAAATTTAAATTATTTTCTTCAAATACTTTTATTACACTAATTGTCTTCCAAAACTGTACATCTGAAACCTAAATTTCTCCTGTAAATTTTAATTTCTTGATTATATGAAATGTGTTTCTAGACCTTGCAATAAAATAAATTTCTCTTTATACAGTTTATTTATTTTTCTTAATTATTTTTAATTTTAATATGTGCTTTAAACATTAAATTTTAGGTTGAATTTTGGAAACTGAGATAAAATTAGCAAATGTAAAAAAAGAAAAAAATACTGGTTAAGGTGTTTGCATTCTAAGACAATATTAGAAGTAAATAATAAATAACATTAAATACATTTTTGAAAATGAATAATAGAGATGGCTGTACAGTTTCGAATTTTGTAGAAGATTCACTGCAATTATTCTCTTCCTTCAATAATTTGAAATGGGAATATGCAAGTAAGAGTTAAAGATAAAAGGGACATTGGGTTTGTTCGTATTCGTATTCTAATTAAATTCTAACAGGAACTTTTTTTTTCAAGCAGAAAAAGATATATGTAGCATTTTCTCGGTTGTGTTTCTTTTTTTTTTTTTCCAAAATTTTTTATCAGTCTTTTAGCTAAAGTCAGTTTTTTTCTCGATCAAACCAACAGTTGACTAAATGATTTATTAAATAATTAACTTAAGTATGACTAACTTGTTTTATTTATTCTTAAAATTTAATTTGTGAAATGTTTCTCTTTATGAAACTGTCAACGTTCAAAACTGTGATTTTGAAAAAAAGTCATAAACAATAGTTTTTTTTATTTATATTTTTTTTATATTAGTATCTATTGAATTAAAAAATGTATATATGTAACATAAGAAAAATTGTTTAAATGCATTTTTTTTAAACATAAAACGAAGAAAGTACCTGAACATTTCATAAAAAGTACTTCGATAATAGCAATATTTTGCCTAAATATTGCTGAGATCTTTATACTACAGGGGCTGAACTAGGATTTTTGAAAAGTATAATTCAGAAGAGGATTTATTTATGTTTTTAGTAGAGTAGAGAAGTTTGAACTGAAAACACTCATTACTGTTTCATTTGACCGTAACTTTGAAAATAATGTGATTTTTTCAAAACTCCTAGTCATCTTAAAACTTTGATTACATTTGCAATGCAAAACCATGCATAAAATTAATGATTTAAAGTTAAGGTAATAAGAAAGTTTATCGAAAATTTTTACAAGTCTTTTTCTACTACAATATGATTAGTATGAGGATATGGAACGATTAATTACGATTAAGTTACGATTAAATCATTGCGAACAGTTCAAATTAGCTTTAATATTTATTGCAAAATTAATGTATTTACTGAGATATCCCTTTATAAGTAGAATTAGAAATATTACAGCTGAATAATTCAAAATATTTTTCATCAAACGTATTTTATTGAATATTTTTTATTTCTTAAATAAATGCTATTAGTTAGGCTGCTTTTCTTTGTTAATTGTAAGTTTTCAATGCTTTCTTATTCTTTTTCGATATAATGCATCCATTCTGAATTTTAGAATTACCGGCAGAAATGGAAAATCTGACGAATAAACCTCAGGAATATTTTTAAAGTTGAATAATTTGTTTAATTTCTCGACATCGAAATAGTGTTAATTAACAGATTTCAATCATAATTCTTGGTTCGTATTAAAATAAATGCAACTAATTTCAGATTGAAATTTTCCAGATATGTCTTACGAGTTTATTTCTGAAACAATTTACCTTGATTTATGAACATGCTTTTCCCTAATTTTAGCATTAAACTTTCAATAATTGTATATCTTTTAATATTCTACAATTTCCAAGTGTCTTTTAGTGTCTCTTTGCATTTTCAACTACAGTAGCAGATAATATTCGTTTTTGGGGGGAGATTTCTCAAATGAAAACAAACGTCACAAGAAAAAAAAAAGCATTTTGCGAGTTCCATGAACTTATTTCGGTTTAATATCAGCTATAAGTTTAGCTATCGGTTTAATAAGTGAGCAGGTTTATATGAGTAAGTGCTTTTAAAATCTGTTTTGAATCTCGTAGCATTAAATTTTGTTTAGGCCGTGTTAAAGCATGGAGCAAAATTTGCAACAATACTTGAAGGCGTCAGCGCAAGCATAAATAACGTTACACTAATTTGTGTGTGTGTGCTGTGATATTTTTTTAAAGTTTATTAGCAGATATTTGAACTCAGTGGCACACACTAGGGGGGTGTCCCAGGGGGCCTTCCCTCCAGGCCCTTGAGTGTTTTTCGATTGATGATAATCCTATATATATATATATATATAACGTAAAATCCAATTAAGTACTTATAATAAACAATTTATTTTATGAATTAATGATAATTATCAATTCAATGATTTATTTTACTGTTTTTTTGTTAACAAAATCTACAAAATCAGTTGGTGTTGTCTTGAGGTATGATACGAGTTGGGGGATTTTTGACCATAGGCACCCCCCTTGAAAATTTTTTGTGTGGTTACCGTTTGAACAATATACTCCCTCCCCCCCTACTTTTGTTAGACACGCATCGTGCCTTTTTCTCATTTCTTCTAATATAATCAATAAAGAGATACGTTTTGGCATTGGGACCCCATCCTTCTATGACGGTTAAAAAGTTATTTAGATGCGCGTGACGGGCTTCGCTCACTGTCAGTATAACACAATGCAGTACGCAATAGCGATTCCTATAAGTGGCCCTATTCCTATGCAAAACGTTGTAGACTTGTATAATGTATACTTGGCTAAAAGGAAATGTTATAAACAATACTCACAAATGAAAGATTTGAAATCATTGATTGCAGTTTCAAGCTGTAACACTCATTGAAGTTTAAAAACTTGATACATTTTAATAAGGAATCAAAGCTTCTAATTTAAGAACCAGAACTAAATTTAAGAAGAACAATAGGGCTCGTTAGATAGGATATCTTCATTCCTGATTATGCAATTTATTATTTTTTATGGTGAGAATAAAATTAAAATAAATTCTAAGATTTTCTTAAAAAAAATTAAAACAATTTTAAGGAATACGTTTTTACTGCGTTCAGAATCGTTACTTTGAAAAAACATATCTATGGATAATTTTCTTTTTGATATGTAGTGTCACTTGTGAATTAGAATATACGTATAAAATGGTTTCAAGACTATTATTGCAAGAAAAAATTATTTATACAAATATTTTGGAAAAAGAAGAAAGAAAGACTTATTTTCAAAACAGTCTCCTTTTATGAAAAATGCTTCTATAATAATATTTTGCCTGTTGATAGGTCTTGCATGCCGGGGCTGAACTAGAATTTTTTAAGAAAATTTGCATTATTTTCAGAGTTACGATAAATTGAAATAGTATCGGGTGTTTTTTGTTAGTTTCTCTGTTCTCTGATAAAATAATATATAAGTAAATCTATTTAAAAGTTATACATTTCAAAAATTTAAATATGCCACTTTTTTGTTTTAGTATCCTGTATCGAAATAGTTTGAAGAAAACAAATTATACTTCAAACACATAAAAAATAGATAAATTGAAACACAGAGAAGTAGGCAGTGCAACAAAATATAATATATTACGGGGATGCTGCTTATATATTACGGAGGGGGGGGGATATGTTATTTTGAGACCGTTTTTCTGTTCAAAAAAATATATATATATCCAAAAAGTTTAAATCTTATTTTCGAAAATTAGGAAAAGTGCTAAATGTTACTTTTAGATAACAGATTTCTGTGACTTTATTGGATTTTTATAAGTTTAAACTGGTCTTCTATCATGCAAAATTTCACCACTATGTTAGAACATGTTTCCAACTTGATTTTTGACGAAAATTTATGTTTGGGAAGAATGACTTTTAAATTTTTTCTTCATCGTCAAAATAAGAAAAGTATTTAAACTAATGAGCTAAAATGACATAGTTATTTATTATGTATAACACATCTGTGTAATAATAGCACTTAAGGAAATAAACGATTCCCTGAGTTTTCTTTAAAAATCTAAATAAACTTTCTTTTTGTTTATTCTATGCCAAAAATCAACTTTTTTAAAAAAAATTCCTTTAAAAAATATTACTTAGAAATTTTTTATTATAAAAAAAAAATGTATTCCATATATTTATTTGAACGCTTTTGTAGTTTTGTGAAAACAAAAGTAATCTGTAAAATAACTGTTTTGTTTATTTAAAGCCAGTGGTCTTCAAACTTTTTTGACTCATGGAACCCTTAAAGTGTGTTCTGCAGGAACCTCACTCTTTCTCTCTTTTAGGAGAATTTATATCATAAAATAATATTTAAAATAGATCAACATATTATAGGTACTTATGTAAAGACAAATAAAGAAAAAATAATTATTTTTATTTTATGATAATTTTAATTTACTCACTCATAATATTAATATATGCTCTAGGTGCCTATCTACGCAAATATATTAACTAATAACTGGGATGTGGGCTTGTATTCTTTTTCCCAAACTATCAAAATCTAGGTATACTGAAATGACCCACAATCACATTTCATATTCTTCGTTTAATAAATTTTTATATTTTCTTTTTGCTACCACATAAACATTTCCCCCTTAAATACAGTGCTCTAAATGACACAAAAGTGCTTATAGCTGTGGGAGAAATCCTGTTTATTCTGCGTGAATTTGCAATCTAAAATTCAGGAGCTGTTTTTGCTAAAAGTTTAGATTTTAGAGAATATTTGTTCCGTGTAAACTTTCAACCAAAGACCAAGATATCATTCCTACCTGTATTTTAACATAGAATCTTTTGATAGTTCAATCACTTGTTCTTATTATATTAGTGTTAAATCCTGATTTTAATTAAATATTAATGAGATAGATTTTCAATTCAGCCCTTAAAAAAAACGTGAATCAATTTGTCCTTTACGTACATTTATAATTTTTTTCGATTTTTTTATTTGGAACCTCTGTACATGCCTCGTGGAACCCTTGGGTTCCATGGAACGCAGTTTGAACACCACTGATTTAAACGATTTTGGTTTGCAATATTACTTAACAGTTATTTTATTCATTTATTTTTGTATTTTTAAGCACCAATTTTGACATAAATTTAACTAAAGATGTTGATTTAATTGCTATACTAACTTAAATTATAAATAACAACTGCTCTAGAAAGAAATCTGAGTAAATTTACCAAATCGGACGATAAAATACAGTTTGTTGCCGGAATATTCTGTTAGAATTCTCTTCCCGTTGAAATCTAAGGGACCAGTTAAAAGCATAGGATTATACAGTTCAGTAATTAGTGCTTTTAGAACTCTTGTAATTAATTTTAAAAATAATTTATGAAAATAAACAGAACCGGAAACAACAGAGCTGTAGAAAGATAAAGGAAAATCGGAAAAAATTTCATGGTTTTTTGATAATTGTAGGAGAAATTTTTATTCTGACGATTCATTTCGGAAAATAACTCAGCTGAGTTTTATAGTTACGGTTTTTATTTCCAATTCCTGATTTATTTTACATATTCCAATCAGTTAAAGAATGCAAATGAAAAATATTCTACTGCCATTTTATATGTACTCAAAAGTTGATTGTTGTTTTTGATTTCAGACAGTGAACAGATTCTGAGATATTTTGTAGACATTTTTACAGCATCCAAACGTAAATTTTTGATACATTTTCAAACACAAAATGAAGGTTAACTTCTTTGAGCGTCCTTTTCTTGGCTTGTTAGTTTTCGATTCCGTTTTCTTTTTTAAAACGCTTTATCACACTATATAAACTGATGATAAACATTTACTCATTTCGTTCTACTTTGAAGTGATTTATTTACCTTGATTGACGAAATAAATAATCAATTTTCGAATGCTTTTCACTGCCTTCTTATGATTACGAGCTATTTTTAGATTGGATACAATTATAAAAGAATAAAATTTAAAGAGAACAAGCAAATGATTATTTGTATGTTGCCACAATGCAGAAATGAGAAAACAACTGTTGATATTTTTGTTAAAGAGAGTTCTTCAAAAAATGTTTTGGTGTACTATTGCGTTTGTGATGCATTTTTCCTTACATTTAATTCTCTTATGAATAAAATGAGGAAGTACTAAAATTTTTTTTATTTGAAATCTTTTGAAGAATAGTGAAACAAATTTGGACTATATATTCAAATTTTAATCTTAAGCTTAACCTCCTCAGACCCGAGACAAAAATAAAAGCTTGATATTTTGTAAGAGGTACTTAAATAGTTCTTTTGATTACTCTGATGTTGAAAAGAGCAATAATTTTTTAAAAATTTATTGAAGCTAATGGGGGGGGGGATGTATAACGTGTGATACATCATGAACAAGACACTACAATGAGAATCTTTTTATAAATACTAAGCAAGATTGAAACAATTAATTTAATCTTAGTCTTTAAACACAAAATACATACAATTCATAAATTCAAAATGAAAATTAAGTTTTATTGGCGTTTTAGATACATATTAGTAGTATTATTACAGTGACATTATTTTTTATTTTCGTGAAATGCCTTGAAACCCTTTCTAGTAGTTGTAAAGCATAGAAAAACCTTGCAGTCTGCACATTGTATAGCTGTGAAGGCCGAACACTTCTGATTCCAACAGATGAGTCCTATCCCCAACCATTTCAGGCATATGCCTAGCTTCTTTGTTATGAGCTGCTTGATGTGGAATACAAATCGTAACTGTGTTTTGGAGGGGGCTCATCATTCACACACCTCAACTAAAGACTTTAACTCAAGAAATAATTATATCAATAATTATACCCCCTCCCGAAAAAATATAATTAAAAATAAAACAAAACTGACTTATAAAGTATGTTCATAAGTGATTGGGTCCCATTGTTTCAGCCAGTTCCAAATTTGTTTTTGCTGTTCAGCCTTCACAAAAAATTATTAAACTTTTGTGTCACATGTGATACAAGAGAACCGAGGAGGTTAAGTAAGATTTCTACTTTTTTAAGTTTACGAACACTTTCGATGGGCATTGTATAGTTCAACCCCTCTTGGGTGATACAAAATAATGTATTTTTATTACCAAAAGTTTTGCAATATCTAATCTTATTTTTATTCACCAAAAGAACCTCGTGATGCTACACGATATGTTCGATAAATTATTTTTAACATGTCTTGTCTGAATCCAAATTAGCCTTTGATAATAAACCTCAGTATTGATGCCAGTCCAAATATTATTACAAAATAATGCTTGAATATAAACATTCACAAAGTAGAATGTTAATAATAAATAGAAACAATATTACTCGGGAAAAAATTCGTAGCATTAAGTTATCAAAAATATTTTTTTGAAAGTTAATTTGATTGTATTATGAATAAGCTAATTAACGGAACTCGAGCAGAAAAAAAAATGTCTTACATGGAAATCTCCTCCATGAAGCATTCATATCGGATCACTTGTCAGTTTGAAAAAAAGTATTTTCTAGGGTATTTGATGAAGAAAACGAGCTGTTAAATACAAAATTAAAATATAGTAGTCTATCATATAAAAAATTTCTTAGGTAGATTAATTTTTTATGCGTTTTCTTACAAATAAGTAGTTTTAACTCTTTAATTGTACTGGGTTCGTTCAAATATTAAAATGTTTTGCGAAAAACAATTTCTGTGACTGATGAAAAACAGAATTTGAGAAAAAAAAATAATAATACATATCACATTTTAATACTTGAAGTTTGTAACTATGGTCTTTTTTTCAGTATATGTTTGCAATATAATGTTTATAAAATGTCTACTGTAGATTTAGAAAAAAAGAAGATCATTATTAATTTCGAGAAAAAAATCTCTTCTTTGTAGAAAAATGACTACTTTTGATTCCTTTTTGATAGCTAAAAACAAGCTGATACATATATTTCGAACTAGAAATTAGAATTCTTTTTATCACAATTTGTAACAGAAACCATCTCATAATTTAATTCGATGTATTGTCAATATAATTGGAAATAAATAATTTTCTTCATAATTCTGTGCTAAATTTTCGAATACATTTTTAACAATCTGCTTAACAATCTAACCCAAATCTGTTTTAAGAAATTCCAGTTTTACCAAGTAGTGGAAAATCATTAAAAAAAAAAAAAAAGGTTCACATTTGAAAATAATGAACAGAACTCCTCGATTTTACAACACAGAAAGAAATGAAAGAATTGGACTCTTATTAGTAGAATAAAGCAAGTAATATATATTAAAAAAAATTATGTCAATTTTTAAATCAACAAAAAAAAATTATTTTGGTTACTTTTTATTAAATAGATACAATTAATATAAATATGTATATACATATGACAGAAACACAACATTTAGAGGCAATTAATTTTTTATTAATTATCATTAAAGTATCGCATTGTCAACCAAAACAATCGTGTATATAAAATTTCAATTCAACTGTTCAGCTTTGTAACGTGAGGGGGAAAAAAATGTTTTAAAGTTATGAAGCAAGTCGCTAAAAATGAAGTCAATGTGGGTGTATCTGTAATTCTTTAGATAATTTATTTCAGTCAATAATTTTAATAAATTATAATTAAATAATCATATTGTTACATAAAGTAATAGTGTATAGAAAATTTCAGCTCAAATTAGCACTTTAAAAAACCTTTTCAAGAGAGAAAAAAACCTTTTCAAGTTTTTGACAAGTCGAAATGGTCGCTAAGCCTCCAAAAATGATGCCAACGTGGCTGTATTTGTAATTCTTTGAATAATTAATTTTAATCAATTAATTTTTATTAATTATAATTAAATTACTATATTGTCCTCTAAAATAAGTGTATGTAAAATTTCAGCTCAATTGAATCCTTTTAAATGCATTTTATAAATCAGGCATGTCAAACATGCGGACCGCGGGCATTATGTGGCCCGCCAGCACATAGGTTGCGGCCCGCGGAGACATTTTACAAAATTAATTACAATTTACAAATCAATCTTTAAGGGCTTTTTTTTATTTTGATGTTTATTTCCGGTAAACTTTTAAAAATTTACAACTTATTAACCTCTCTCTCTTTGTTATCTATTCATGTTTTAAGAAAATCCTTTTTAATTACAGAAATAGCCTTTAAATGAAAATTATTTTTAATATTTTATAAATATTTTTTCATTTAATTTTACTATAACAAATTAATTTTTATTAAATTCTTAAATGCATTTATGAATATTATTTGTTATAAATTTCACTACGATCGAATATTTTCTAAATTTTAAAAATTTTGAATCACATTTTTTAACTTCCCCTATCGATATTGAAATATTTGATGTCAACTTACAAATGGAATTATTTTAGATCTATTGTGATTCTTAGTTGAAGCAAAAATGTTTGGAAGCTGAAACTCTAGATTTTTATACATAGTCATCTGTATATTGGTTTCTTAAAATGTTATCATTTGTTACGCGTATAATGAATGTCTATATTTGGAAGCATTTATTTATGTGAGAAACTTTTTTCTTGATTGAAAAATAACAAAAATTTTGAAAAGCCAAAATTAAATGATAAACATTTACAATCATTTTTTAAAAAATACATCAGCTCAATATGTTCAGCCGAGTCTTGATGAGTTGAGAGAAAACAAACGATATCAAATACCTTCTAAAAGAAATATTAAATTGTATTTCGTATTATAACTTTTATTTTTATTTTTTTTTAAAAAACAATATAAAATATGTGTAGTTTTAAAAATAAAAGGAAATATTAAGTGATTATGTATATATAACATATAATACATTGAGCTTTATAAATAAGAAATAACCATTCTAAATTCCTGTTTAATTTTTTGAACATTGAAAACATGCGACCCTCAACTTAATATAAAATAGTTCATGTGGGTTTAACATGCCTGTTATAAATGATTGAAAATTTGAACAAGATAAGTATAGAGAGATAGTGAGCTAATAGAGTAAGAATTGAATAATTGTGTTTATTTCTTTTAACATCTAAATATTTTAAATCATTTCTTAAGGAATTAATGGAAACATATTCAAATGCTTCTGCGATTCTTAATTGAAAACATTTTTGAGAAAATATATCATAAAAATATCACTATACCCCGTTAATAATTTATAGACTAATTTATTGCTGTATATATCTTATTAATTTAACTAAACCGTCATAAATGTAGTATTGTTGTACATACTTTTATAAATATTGACCAATTAATTACATTTCGTAGGACTAAATTGAGCGATATCCTTTATTTTCCATTAAGAAATTTTATGCTTTAATTTAACATCATGATGAAATGACTCTTGTTTAAAATGAAACAAATGACCCAATAGGATAATTCAAATCTTCTCGACAATCTTTAGAAAATTGCATTATTTAAGGCTAAAATTTTTCTGTAACTTCTTGGAAATTTTAATCGAATCTTTAAGAAAATGATAAAATTATTCACACTACATAGCATTGTATAAAATCGTTGATAATAATAATTAAAAATTCAGGAGGTATAAATGCAGCATTCAAATTTCGAGAAATATAAAGTAAAAATATGAAATAAAATGCTTTACCATCGTCAGTGAGAGATAAATTTTGATTGACAATCACAAATTCGGGATAAATGGTTCTTTAGGACTTAAATTCCAAAAAAAAAATTGACTTTTCGGCTTAAATGCTTCTCTTATAGAGAAAGTTCGATATATTGTTCTGAAGAAAACTTCAAAATGAATGGAAATGTTCAAGAAGAGTGTATGGAAAAATGTGGTACACACAGAAATAATTGTCATTGTTGTCAGAAGCTCCGACATTTCCCAGCAATATTTCTTTCACATGAACATGATCATGGGTAGAAATAAAACTTGTAGACCAGCAACGTCCCTTGTGAGAGGTTACATTTTACACTGGTGTGCAAAACTTAAGGTATCCGACTACCCTAAAACTGTGAATTTTGCCAAAAAGTGACAAATTTTTTTAATGATTTTATTGTATGGGCCATCTTACTAGCTTTATAAAAATACCAAGTTTATCATTTTCCGTTAAATTAGAACAAAAACTACAAGTGTTTTAGTAAAAGCAGATGCCATTACTTTAAGCAACATATGTCATACTTTAAAACGCGTTTTACTCGAAATGTGATTTTTTGAAAATAATCAAACGGGGTCAGCGATTGCTCAAAAAGTTTTGAACATAACTAACTGAAATTTTTTCTGTAAGTTCTGTATAATAGTAGAATTGTTTTAACCTTCATATTTATCCATCACTGTTTCATTACAAAATTTACAGTCCCTTATGTGAATAGAATCACTGTCTTTTTAAGCATTTTCATATAGTAACCGAGATAAAGTGCTCTAATTTTTGTAAAAAAGAAAATATCTCTTATTCTGAAAGTCATTTCAAAATTGAATAATATAGCAACATATTAGATTGAAAAGAATTGAAAATTTGTTCATAAACCTTTGGTGCAGAATGGGCCGCGTTTATGCTTTTTTTGTCATTTTTTTACCTATTTTTTCCCATTTTAGTAATAATAATGTCTTTTTCTCTTCTTAATTTCAGCACATTTTTCTTAAAATACACTAAACAAATCTAAAAATAACAAAAAAATGCCCATACCTTCTTTTTTTTTTTCAAAAAAAAGTTGTCGCAACCAGTCGGATACCTTAAGCAACACGTTTTTTTTTGGCCATAACTTCACGAGAAATCATCTGACACAAAGCCGGATCTACGTATGATCTAAATGGGCTACAGCCCAGGGCCCCCGGGTTCTATGGGGCCCCCGTTCCCCTTTGAGGATAACAAAAAGAAAATGCGTTTATAATCAAAATAGTAATACAATAATAAACCAGTAAAAAAGTACAAACCTAAAATAAATACCCGAAATATCATATCAAATTTTTTTTCGAGAGCAAGAGCAATTTACTTTTGTTCTTCTACCACCAAAATTAATAATTATTATTTTCAAAAATAATCTATATATTTTATGGTTATACCTTAAGAAAAACAAATTAAAATATATATAGTATGCTAGTGATTTTCTTTTAGAAACCATACTATAATTGGATGTAAAATGTTTAAACCTCAAGGGAAATTCTTGTTTTTCTAATAACCAGAGACAGCCTGTGAAGTCTAGAAACAATGGCTTTCATCTAATTGCTAGTGGCCAAGGTAACAGACTCATGGCAGGCATGTCATGAGTTCGAGACTAGTGCCGCGATACACGTTAAATCTGTCGAGGCTCAATATCCTCCCACTGGTGTGGCGTGGTAGTTAAGAGAGGGAGTGCCAGTTCAGGTGTCATTTTTGTCATTTGACCATGGTTCAAAATTACGAGGTCCATCGCCAAAAGCCCTCGTGTAGCTGAACAGGGCGACGTTTGCTGAGAAATTAATTTGCCTCATCTAGAACCAATATTTACATAGATTTAACCGGATAAAAACCACTGTTGCCAAATTTTCCTAGCTAAATTGTTTGAGATAATTCCTTTTCACATAAGGATTTTACAAAAAATCTTTATGTGATGGGAAAAAATGTAGGTCATTTTCGAAATCAGCTCACTAAATAATGTAAAAATTACTGACAACCTCTTTTGTACTTTTTCAAAACTTTAATTTTGTAGTCCTGTGTAATGAATAGACAGATTATTTTAAAGCGGCGCCAATGAGCATAGAACATTTATACAAACGTAGTGGCACTATTTCTGTAGTCATTTATTTTTGTGTAATAATAATTCGAAGTTACAATATTATACTGACTTGGTGCTGTGTCCTATGCATAATACCTGAAATTAAAAGATACTTAGTTACCTGTTTATTGGTTTCAAGTAAAAAGTAAGTACAAATATACATTTCTAAATTATTTAAGTAGGTAGGTTAGGATTATTCAGGTAGGTTCGTGGCCTAAATCACTAAGTAAAAATTTTATTGATTATATCCTTTCACATGAAATGAGTTATTTTCAAAATAAAGATCCAAACAATATATAATCTGTTTCGCTAAAAGAATACAAAGAACAAAAGCGATCATTTTCTAATAATCATTTCATTAAAAAACTTAAAAATGGCCAAGTGCTGGAAAGATCTTGGCTTTGTTATTCAACTAGCATTGGTAGTGTTCTTTGTTTGACCTGCAAACTTTTCTAAAACAAATTCTTAATACACAACTAACTTTTCTGATTGGAAACACATAACAAGTTGCTTAGAAAGTCATGAAAATTCTATTAAACACAAAAATTCAATATTAGTTTGGTTGACACTAAAAGAAAATAAGTTTGTTTTAGGTAAACAGTCACACACACACACACACACACACACACACACACACACACACACACACACACACACACACACACACACACACACACACACACACACACATACACACACACAAGCAACTAAGAAAAGATACAGAATATTATTACAATGTCCTCAAACGTGTTATTGTGGTAGTAAAGTATTTGGCAACAAGAGGTTTAGCATTTAGAGCAGGGGTTCTCAACCTTTTTTTACGCCGGGATACATACATCTGACATGTATTTTACGCGGGCCGCAACTTGACGATTAATGGAGAGGGGGAAGCTACAAGGTCAAAGACATTTAAAATGGAAAAAATTGGTCAAAATATAAAACCTCATAATTTTGGATTTTATTTTAAAACTATATCAAACAAAACTCACAAAATATAGGATTCATTCACTTTTTACTCAGTTAGGGGGGAATTTCAATTTCCGTTAATTAATGATCCCAAGCCCCTTGTCTGCAATCTACTGTCATAAAAACAAAGCTGCCAAGTACTTGGATAATTTGATTTTTTTCTTTTGACAAAGCTTTGCATATTTTTATTTCAGATATTAATTTATCAAACGCAGAATGGTAGGAAAGAGTTTTTATTGAACTACAGACTGTAATCAATATTATTTGTTTAAACTGTCTGTTCTTACTTGAGCATTTTTGTTTCAAATTTATTCAAATACTTTTTTGATTTTATTAAAAAAAATACCTGAGCAAATAACTGAATTCATCAAAGAGTACATCGGAAGCATTTAAGAAACACTCTATCAATTTCTGTAATAATTCTTAAATTTATCATTAACAATTTCATATGTTTGTCAATATATATAACGTATTAAATTTTATAGGATGCTTTTGTTACTACTGCGTTTTTGTGATATTAGCATTTACAAAATAATTTATTGCTGTTTCAAAGTTTTTTTTAAGAAAGCCAATTTATTTCGTCTTTAAATGGATCCTCAAGAAAAGAGCCATTGAAAGATTTGTGTTTAGTAGTATAGTGACGAGCAAAATTATATTTTTTATATATAACATTTTCACGACAAATCAAACAAGTTGTTGATTCATGCTTTTTTTTTACGGAATAGTCAAGATCCCAATAGTCTTGAAACAGCAAATATTTTTTAGACTTGAGGGTTAGTTAAAAATTAGTTTCACCTATAAAATGGTCGCTACTGCATTGTTATTTGTTATCACTAACCATTGAATTACAAAAAGAAAAAAAAATACTTCACAATTCGTACCAGCAAGACATCGATAGCAAAATTGATAGATTTGATTGATAGAATTTTTCGCTAAATTTTTAATACATTATCCTTAAATAGTTGAATTTGTTATTTCAACGGACCTAGACCTTGTGACTCAGAATGGTCCGGTGGGCCAAAGGTTGAGTATCACTGATTTGGAGGTACCGAGGAAGTTTTTGGTTCTCCTCATAATGGTAATTTTATGGGTACCCTTAAACTGCTAGCAGAGTTCGACTCATTCATTCGTGAACATATTAAACAGCAAGAATTACGACCAAAATCGTTAATATCGTACTTATCAAAAACAATATATGAGTAAATAATTGAGATCATGGGCAAGCAAATCATTAAACAATTATAACCCATATAAATAACAATGACACATTAAGTACTATTCAATAGAGATGGATTCAACAGCAGATTTGTCCCACAATTACTAAATTGCTATAATACTACGATATTGTTTTCGGAAAAAAGTGTATGAAAGATGTGTCTCATTAATTAAAATTATTAGTCATACAGGTTTATATTTAATTACCTATTAGAATTTTTCGAAAAAAATGGACTGCTATTGGATAACTGTAGGAGACAGTCATTTCACAACGCTGCCAATATGTACGGTTTATATAATGGTGTGCAAGCTCTTCTAAAAGAAAAAAATAATAAATTTGATAATTATGTGCCATGTGTTGCACATTCTCTTAATCTAGTTGTGCAGAATCAGTTAAGTTTGCAAGTGAAGTCGTGAACTGCTTTGGTTTAGTGCAACAAATATATGTTTTCTTTTTTACTTCGACCTATAGGTAGAAACTTCTAAATCATGAAATTAAACTGAAATTTACCTTAAAAAGTTTAGGTCAGACTAGATGGTCTTATCACTACGATCCTGTTGAAGCCTCAAAAGATAATTATTGTAATATCATGAATATTCTTAAGACATTTAGTGACAATGAAAACGGGAAAATTGATTTTCAAAAAGAGGCTGTAAATTTATTTAATAAATTAACAAAACTCGAAACTGCCACTTTAGTTAAATTTTGGGAAAAATTTTTTAAAAAGATTTAATTCAGTTAACAAAAAATTACAGATTCCTGGGGTTTGGACAACTATGAAGGGACTAAGTTAATTATGTCATTAAAAACGTTTATAAGTAATGTACGACATGTGAATCAGATCAAAAACTAAAGGAGTATCAAGACGCATCCAAAAAATTAAGTCCTAATGTAGAAACAGAATATAGCGATGTGAACCAGAGACGGATTATTTCAAAATTTGCAGATAAATTCACAGAAAAAGCTGTGTATGGTACAGAAAAATTTAAAAGAGACACGCTTATTGTAGCGTTAGATAAGCTAATCCTTGATTTAAATAGAAGTCAAGTATATATATGTAGAATACAGTAAGAAATTAAAATTTTTGATGGATTTGCAAGATCAAAGTAAGGAGAACGTCAACCCGAAGAGTATGCGCGCTATTACTGATTACTATTCAGATGTAGACCAACATTTAGTAAATGAAGGTGTTCAATTAAAAGCTTTTCTAAAACTGAGCTAGAGTCCAATTCAATTTAATTTTTAAAAAGTAACTAGTTGAGGTTTTTCCAAATTTGTATACCATTTTAAAGATTTTTCTAACGCTCTCTATTATTAGCTTTGAAGCGGAGCGTGCGTTCTCTACAATGCCCTACATAGAACGCAAATATAGAACAACAATGACAAATACTAGGCTTAATTATTAATCACTTCTTTCTTTTAATATTGATCTCACCAAAGACTTAAAATGTGATGAGCAAATAAAAGAATATTCAACATAAAAGAGTAGAAAAGTTTTTTTTATTGTAAATAATGCTTTTGTTTATAACGTATTTAAATTGTTTGAAAAAAAAAAACTAAGTTTCAAAAATTTTAAATTTTTACGCACAATTATTTCTTAGGGAAAAGGAAAAAAATTTAATTATTTAGGGGGCCCCAGATACCGTTAGCCCAGGGCCCCCCAAAGGTCACGGTCCGGCCCTGATCTGACAGATATGAAACTCAGAAATGAGACAGCATTTTGTACTTAAAGGTGCATATAGTAAGGAATAAAAAAAAAAAAGGGCTTTAGTGAACTCATAGTATCGCTACACGTGATTGTCTGTCCAAGAGGAAGAACAGCGAACAGTAGTTAGGGTATGCCCTCCCCTTACTGCAATGGTTGCTTCCCACCGTCTCTTCGTACTCAGCACCCGATTGGCCAACAGTTCTTGAGGTAAGAGTGCTCATTTCTCAATCAGAATCTGTTTCAGTTGTTCCCCTGAAGATGTAATCGGGTCGCAAGGCGTCGACCCAAAGTATCCTACATATGTTCTATAACAGAGGTTCTTTCAATCGCCTCAACTTTGTATATCAGCCTGACATCACGGACCTTCAAAATTTTGAACACATGGCTGAATGATTTAAAGCTCTTAATAATGCTAACTGCTACTTGTTCAAACTTTTTGACACTTTCCCCCTCTTTAATAAAACAGTAAACATCTAATTATGTATAAAAATATTACAAATTACTATTTTTAAATAAATAATGTTCTTATTCGCATTACTTAAAATTTTTATTGAGAAGGACATTTCTTTTACGAGGGCTGTTATATCAAGTGCGGAATTTTAAATCTGAGTTTCAATTCCGGTCCTACATTTTTCTAGAAGGTTTCAGTACTCATTTTTAAGATAAGGAGCTGGAAATGATCTTCCACTTAAATAAGGAGACTTCAAACGCATAAGAACTTCCAGAACTCAAGAGGGAAAACTCAACATTAAGGTATCTGAACACGTTCGGAGTACTTTTTAATAAAATAACATACTAAAACATCATAAATGCTCTATTAGGATTCAATACCAATAAATATTACTATTTAACTATCAAAATTTAAAATAATTTACCTGAATTTTATAAAAATCACAATTATAAGTGAAACTTTAGCAATATTTTTGAAAAATTTCAAAGCAGTTAGAGAAAAAAAGTAATAAACATATATTAGTAAAAGTATTACTAAAACAATCTAGATGCAATTATCTGAAAAATGTACTAAAATTTTAATTTTTTATTAAAATTTGAAAATTTTAGAGCTGATTGAGTAAACATTATAAGAAATATTACACTTTTTATGAGACCAATATTTAAATAACAATCCATAACTCAAAAAGCATTCATACAATAAGAAATATTT
Organism: Trichonephila clavata; assembly: GCA_019973975.1. Classification (NCBI taxonomy): domain Eukaryota; kingdom Metazoa; phylum Arthropoda; class Arachnida; order Araneae; family Nephilidae; genus Trichonephila; species Trichonephila clavata. The sequence continues at coordinate 113,388 of BMAO01018828.1, read as the reverse complement.
TAGTACATTCTCTAGAAACATAAATATCAGGTTCAAAAAGTTTTATAGAAATTCATTCATAATATTGTGAGTTATCGGACTCGCCATGATAGATTTTGAGCAATTTAAATGCCCACTTCTGGTAGACCAAAAACTTACTTCCGGTTTTTCTAACTTTATAAAATTGATTGTAACTTGGCCTCTAGGTAGTGTAGAAACAAAACAAAGTATGTTTCGTTAAGTCAAAAGATAGCTTTGTTCAATAAAATAAAAAGCAAAAATATATGTCTTGACTGAATTTGGTTATTTTCAAAGTGTTCGGATACCTTAAATGAGATACATCGCCGGAGAATGGTGCTGCAAACACCGGGGTCCACGGACCACAGTTTAAAAACTTCTGTTCTATAGAATTCAAAGAAGAGGAGAATGCTGTTCAATCCATTAAAAAGTGATATGCTCGCTTTTCAGTAGCTGCTGAACATCAGCAGTCCGATGTGATCATACATTGTCCTCCATAAAAACAAAGTCTGCTCTAATAGCACCTCGGAACAAACGCAGATGGATTAAGATCAACTCTTTAAATGGGCATCTCTTGTTACAGAACCCGAATCGAAAACGTGGAGCTTAGACCACCTGTTCGGCATAATGCCTCCCCAGATGATAACTCCAGGACCACCGCAATGGTCTCTTTCCGTGATGTACTAGGATGAATCGGGGTCCCGACTTCTCTGGTGTTCAACTCTCTCTCTCTCTCTCTGGTGTGATGATAACTCCAGGACCACCGCAATTGTCTCTTCCCTTGATGTACTAGGATGAATCCGTGTCCCGACTTCTCTGGTGTTCAACTCTCTCTCTCTGGTGTGATGATAACTCCAGGACCACCGCAATGGTCTCTTTCCATGATGTACTAGGATGAATCCGTGTCCCGACTTCTCTGGTGTTCAACTCTCTCTCACTGGTGTGATGATAACTCCCCAGATGATAACTCCAGGACCAACGTAATGGTCTCTTTCCGTGATGTGCTAGGATGAATCGGTGTCCCGGCTTCTCTGGTGTTCAACTCTCTCTCTGGTGTTCAACTCTCTCTCTCTCTCTCTGGTGTTCAACTCTCTCTCTCTCTGGTGTTCAACTCTCTCTCTCTCTGGTGTTCAACTCTCTCTCTCTCTCTCTGGTGTGATGATAACTCCCCAGATGATAACCCCAGGACCACCTCAATGGTCTCTTTCCGTGATGTACTAGGATGAATCCGTGTCCAGACTTCTCTGGTGTTCAATTCTCTCTCTCTCTCTGGTGTCATGATAACTCCCCAGATGATAACTACAGGACCAACGCAATGGTCTCTTTCCGTGATGTACTAGGATGAATCCGTGTCCCGACTTCTCTGGTGTTCAACTCTCTCTCTCTGGTGTGATGATAACTCCAGGACCACCGCAATGGTCTCTTTCCGTGATGTACTAGGACGAATCCGTGTCCTGACTTCTCTGGTGTTCAACTCTCTCTCTCTCTGGTGTGATGATAACTCCCCAGATGTTAACTCCAGGACCAACGCAATGGTCTCTTTCCGTGATGTACTAGGTCGAATCCGTGTCCCGACTTCTCTGGTGTTCAACTCTCTCTCTCTCTGGTGTGATGATAACTCCCCAGATGTTAACTCCAGGACCAACGCAATGGTCTCTTTCCGTGATGTACTAGGACGAATCTGCGTCCCGACTTCTCTGGTGTTCAGCTGGTGTTGAGAATCGCTTCTGGCACAGAAACGACTCTCATTCCTAAAGAGGACACAACTCCATTGATGAGATGTCCAGTTTTTGAGCTCCTTACACCCCTCTAAGCAATGCCTCTATGACCAACTTTCAAAGGAATGCAGCATTCAAGACGGCGAGCAAGTAGACCACCTTTGTGAAGGCGTCTGGCCACAGTAAACAGCTAGCGGTGTCACCCTGTTGCTGTATACAGTTTGCTGAGCAATGTCGCTTGCTGACTGGTATTGGTCTCTTTTCACCTGCAGCTTGATATAAAGGTCAACAACTGCAGTTGTATTCCTAAGATGGCCACCACCAAATTTTCTAATAGCTGTGTCTATGGTTTGGAAGGCTTTCCAAGTGTGATAAAGACACAGCTATTGGAAAAGTTTTTGGTGGCTATCTTAGAAATACAACTGCAGACATTTTTGTTGATTCCGAACTCTTCAGCTACACTGGTCCAACTAGGCCTTCCTCCAGTTTTGCGAGCATTCTTCCCCGTGTGAAGTCATCCAAGTGATTTCTTCTGTTCTTATTCCACGAAAGACATAACTTGCACTTTCTGAAGCGAATGTCTTTAATTGCGCCTCCGTTCTTCCTTTTCTTGTAGTCTGGAGCTGCGAGCGCTGTCCGCATGCGCTTTGCGTACACTCACGTCGTCTATGACGTTTTGTATTTGATATTTGCATACGCATCCCCTTTGTACTGAATTGCTTGTTCATTGTACTGATCGCAATAACCCTTTTTCTTCAATTTCAAGGCCAAATGTGCCAAAAATTTACATTATCTCTTTAGTTTTGCGCATGGAACAAAACACGGAAGCTCCGATGGGTATTCTCTATGGTAAAAATTAAAAATGTGTTGGGCTACGACAGTGGTCTTCAAACTTAGTCGAATGCTTTGAAGTATAAGAACTCACAGACGAGCTCTTAGAAGCATCTTAAAATAATACTTAAAGTAGATCAACAGTCTGGAAGCCCTTTAAGGTATGCGACTGATTGCGACAACTTTTTTTTAAAAAAAAGGAGATATGGGGATTTTTTTGTTATTTTTAGATTTGTATAGTGCATTTTAAGAAAAATGTGCTAAAATTAAGAATAAAAAAAAAGAAATTATTATTACTAAAATGGGAAAAAATAGGTAAAAATTGACAAAAAACAGCATACACGTGGCCCATTCTGCACCAAAGGTTTATGAACAAATTTTAGAGTTTTCCAATCTAATGTGTTGCTATATTATTCAATTTTGAAATAACTTTCAGGATAAGAGAGATATTTTCTTTTTAAGAAAAACTAGAGCACTTTATCTCGGTTACTATATGAAAATGCTTAAAAAGACAGTGATTCTATTCACATAAGGGACTGTAAATTTTGTAATAAAACAGTGATTGATACATCTGAAGGTTAAAACAATTCTAATATTATACATAACTTACACAAATAATTTCAGTTAATTATGTTCAAAGCTTTTTTAGTAATCGCTGATCCCATTTGATTATTTTCAAAAAATCACATTTCGAGTAAAACGCGTTTTAAAGTATGACCTCTTGCTTAAAGTAATGCCATCTGCTTTTACTAAAACACTTGTAGTTTTTGTTCTAGTGAACGGAAAGTGATAAACTTGGTATTTTTATAAAGCTCATAAGATGGCCCATACAATAAAATCATAAAAGAAATTTGACAATGTTTGGCAAAATTCCCAGTTTGAGGGGAGTCGGATAGCTCAAAGTAGATCAACAGCCTGGAAGCCCTTTAAGTAAATACAATTACAGAAAAATACTGTATTCTTTATTAAAAATATGTAACATAATTTTAATGCAATTTACTCATTAATAATGTTCATATATTATCTGCTCTAACATTGTACTTAGCAACTGGGTTTGCACAAACAGTTCCAAGTTTAGGTATGTTGAAGCTATCTGCAGTCGCCTTTCATATTCTGCGTTCATTTGTTTCTACATTTTACTATTTTTTTACTTCCATTAACACTAGAATGTTCGTAATTTCGATTTCACTTAAACGTCCATCGGTTTCGTTTTGACACCGTGATATAAAATATATAAAATAATTGCAATAACTAAATAATTTCAGGACTACTTTTCAGAAGGGTTTAGTTTTAAGACTTTTTAATATTACTTCAGGTAATTATCTTATATTATGACCCTTTATATCACAAAACACTGACGTTGACATTATGTTTCGCGAAGCTCGTTGGGCCGCTTCTTTGTCGCAAAAAAGAAACATTACCATTATGCGGTATTCGTTTTGTGCCATCCCTAGTGATATATTTATCAGGATTTACTGGAAAATGATCAATTACATCTGCACTTTCTTCAGATTTTTTCACTCAATCTTATGTCTTCATCGGAATCTAAATTAGAGCAGAACAGCTAACTACCATCCGGTTCACACACACACACACACACACACACACACACACACACACACACACACACATTCTCAGAAAAACTCTCGCAACAAATCTGCAAATTCAACAGAGCTTAAACCTTTTCTATGAGTCATCGCTTAAGGGTGTCTGCTCTGGTTAAGAAATCAACTGATTTTTTATGAGCAGATAAGCAAACGTTATGTATCGAAACATTTAGACACAACGATTTCAGTATGACTGACTCATTTACACTGGGAACCCAATAACACTGCATTTAAGGTATCCGACTACCCTAAAACTGTGAATTTTGCCAAAAATTGACAATTTTTTTATAATTTTATTTTATGGGCCATCTTATTAGCTTTATAAAAATACCAAGTTTATCATTTTTCGTTTACTAGAACAAAAACTACAAGTGTCTTAGCAAAAGCAGATGCCATTACTTTAAGCAAGACTTTGTCAGACTTTAAAACGAGTATTACTCGAAATGTGACTTTTTGAAAATAATCAAACGGGATCAGCGATTGATAAAAAAGTTTTGAACATAATTAACTGAATTTTTTTCTGTAAGTTCTGCATAATAGTAGAATTGTTTTAACCTTCAGATTTATCAATCACTGTTTTATTACAAAATGTACAGTCCCTTATGTGAATAGAATCATTGTCTTTTTAAGCATTTTCATATAGTAACCGAAATAAAGTGCTCTAGTTTTTCTTAAAAAGAAAATATCTCTTCTCCTGAAGGTCATTTCAAAATTGAATAATATAGCAACATATTAGATTGAAAAAATTGAAAATTTGTTAGTAAACCTTTGGTGCAGAATGGGCCACGTTTATGCTATTTTTTGTCATTTTTTACCTATTTTTTCCCATTTTAGTAATAATAATTTCTTTTTCTCTTCTAAATTTTAGCACATTTTTCTTAAAATGCACTAAAAAAATCCCCATATCTCCTTTTTTTTTTTTTTTTTAAAAAAAGAGTTGTCGCAACCAGAAACGGATACCTTAAAGTGAAATAAATGCGCGATATTACTTCCGGAAGGTTGGTTTACTAATGGTATCTACTTAGTGAACTATCTCTTGCTGAATGACAAATTGTTATAATGATAAATTGCAGTGGTATCGAAACGGCACCAGCGGAAGTTCTAGGTGTTGTAAAATCTCTCCTAATTAACCTAGAACCTCACTTTTTATGAGTACTCATCATGAAAAATCATTAAATATCACGAAGAATTTTCAAATTCCCTGCAAAAATGGGAAAAGGAAAACAAACTAAACGGACTACGGTGTCCAGATGACACCAACGAACGTTCTAGTGTTAAATACATTGTTCAGGGGTACTGAAATGCTTATAACTATGCCAGCAACTTCTGTGCATCCAACAAATTTTCAGCATAAAATTGAGGAGCTGTCCCTGCTTAAATCAAGAATTAAACGTCGAATCTGTTGATGTGTTAATAAGTTGTTTCTTCTTTATTGATAAGATTTCTGATTCATCCAATCATGCTGGGTTTTCTCCCCTGAGAAATATTATTTTACAGGTGTTAGGTAATGTTTTGAAAATTTTAACTTGCCAAGCGGATTTTTTTACAAATAAAAAAAAAGCTTTACTTATATATTGTATAATTTTTAATTCTGTCGCATTCATTCCATTCTACTTAGTTTTGCAAAACGTTTTGGACTTATACATACATACATATGTATAACTACACTCATGTCCAGAAATTAAGGATAATGAAGTTCAGGCAAAGAAAGAGAAAGAAGCAAAACAAATTTGACTTATTTGTGAAGTCTATTTATTAAATAAAAGGTAAAGAGCAAAAAGGATGCTATATGTTTGACATAAATAATAAAAATTGCGATTTTTACTCCTTGGAGCAAATTTCAAAAAAGAACCTATTTACAAAAAACAGTATAATATGGTTAGTATGATGGTCAATACGGAGTATGTCTCCCGGACGATGCAATACAGGCCTTACAACGCTTACGCATGCTGAGTATCAAATTATCAATCTGATCTTGGGGAATATTACACCACTCATCAAGCAATGACCTCCGAAGTTCCGGTAGACAGGTGGGAGGGGGTTGACGGGCTGCAATTCGTCGGCCAAGCATATCCCACACATGCTCTATTGGATTCAAGTCCGGTGAGTATGCTGGCCAATCCATAAGGGGGATATCCTCCGATTGAAGGCATTCGTCTACAATGTTTGCATGGTGAGGACGGGCGTTGTCATCCATAAACAGAAATTCAGCACCCATGGCGCCCCGAAACAAACGTACATGCTGTTCCAAAATGACATCCTGATAGATGAGGCCTGTCATCGTTACACTCTGAACATGCAGGTCAGTTCTGGAACCAAGAATAATTCCTCCTCAAACGATCCATCCTGTGCCACCGTAACGGTGGCGTTTAATGGTGTTCTCTTGGTGGTAACGGGTACCTGGCACTCTCCATATGAAAGTCCGGCGAGAATCAGACTGCAAACTAAACCTGGACTCGTCGGAAAACATCACACAATACCACTGTTGCGGTGTCCACAATGCATGCTCTCTACTCCAGGTTAATCGCAGGCGACAGTGAGTTGCGGTAAGGGGAACACATCTGACAGGCCTACGAGCATATAGACCAATGTGCCCTAAGCGTCTGTACACAGTCTGCCTTGAAACTGTCGTACCGGTAGCTGAAGAGAGCTGACTAGATAGGTCTGATGCTGTGCTCCGTCTGTTTCTTTTGGCAGTAACTGCCAAATACAAGTCCTCATTCGGCGTTGTAACTCAGGGGCGACCTGTGCTGTAGCATCTACTCACATTACCATCATATTGGAATCGTTGCCAAAGCCTGGAGATGACACTCTGGGCGATTCCAAGTTCCTCGGATACTTCTAGCTGGGTACGTCCACATTCCAGGCGTCCGATAATTCTACCACGTAAAAAATCATCCAAATGCTTCCTTTGTGCCATAACAATGTGGTTATTGCACTGAAAGGCTTTTAAAGCGCTTGTGAACAATTTTACTTCTTTGCCACCATTCCTTATATACCCCTCTCTCTTACATTCTCGTCATTGTGACGCACTATCCGCGCCATCTGGTGGTTTCTTGTAATTTGCATATTCTTCTTGTTCAAGATGTGTGTGATAATTCTACAGGCGAAATTTTTATTTTAGATTTCAATTTCTGTGTGATTCTGAATTATTCTTAATTTATGGACATGAGTGTATTTTTTGAGTATCACAAACAACAAAATATTCACAATTTAGGTCATGGATGTCCAAACTGTGGCCGCTTGTATTGCAAAATAATTATTTTTCTGGGCAGCACGTATAATATTTTTTTGGACAAATAATAATAAAAATTTTAACTCTATGTAGTTTTATTTAAATAATTTAACTTATTTTTACTATAATATTTTTAAAATATGAATTAAACATGAATAGGTACACATTTATTTCAAATTTGTAAAAGTTTCGTTTCATTTAGTTTGGATATTTTAAAGATGGAAAAATTCTAGTTAATGAGATGAATGAACTTTCGTTTGTGTTGAACACGCACGCACGCACGCACGCACACACACACACACACACACACACACACACACACACACACACACACGCACACACGCACACACACACACACACACGCACACACACACGCACGCACGCACACACACACACACACCAGCAAATCGATATCGGGTTCAATAGACGAAGTTGCAATTCTTTTTGCATTTTCAAGATGTTTGTCAAGGATCTTTGTCCTATTTTTGTTTTTTGTATGCTTCATTCTTGGAAAATAATTGTTCACAAGTACTGCTAAAAGCTGAAGACATTAATAAAGCATGAGTGTGAAAATGAGGATATTTATCGCGGTGTAGGTAATCTTTATAAAACTCCAGTATAGAAACTTTCCCAAACTTTTCTTTCAGTTGAATGTCACTTTGGAGTTCAATGCATTCCATTTGAAAATTTGAAGTTAATTTATTTATTTATAGAAATGACGGAGTAGTAAATATATTGAAATACTCTTCGTTTTTTCGAAAATCTTGAAATCTTCTTTCAAACTCTGCAATTAAATCAAAAATTAATGCGGCATATTTTGTGCATACATTAAGTTTTTCAAATAAAAATGTGTAAATTGAAATACTTTCATAATTTGCGTTTGGGCCGCACTTTAGACAAGCATGATCTAGGTGGTTCGTAAAAGGAAATCATTTTAATACTCTTTCATTATATTAAAAAAAGAGTTACTAAAAATTACTTAAAGAAAGGCTGATTTTATTTCTTCTCTCGGGCGTCATGTTTGGAAAACATGATTTTAGATCCGAGTAGGATCACCGAGAGCGCGAATCTATGTTGCTTCGATATTTGACTCATGGAACACAATTGGAAGATCACTGGACTATGGAGTTAACCATTGTTGGAGGCTATTTTAATGATTTTAATTTCTGTTAATTAAGTAATAAAATGCCTAAATTTTTGTAACAAAGAATGCACAAAGAAAAGTAACTTATTTAATATACTGCCTAATTTTTCTATCACTTATGAAGATATATCTCATGTAAATTATAATATATTCGCAAGTCTACGTAAAAATATTTCTGCAAATAACACTTTGCATTCATTTACTACAAATTAATAAGAACTACGTTAACAAACAAGACGCATTAAATTAAATAAAAAGTACATAATTGCATATAAGATATTATTCAACTACTTTCAAATATTACAAATATTTTTAAAAAATACGGAAAATGTTAAAGTTATAAGAAATATTAAAAAAAGAACTTTTATTATAAAATGCAAGTTTCAAAATCTCACATATTTTTAATCTAAGTAATGTTAGACTTATACTCATTTTTGAAGTGATTATTCATTTACCTCAATGCACAGAACCGAAAGAATATTACTTATTAAGAAAAGCTTCTAAAAATTATTTTTATTTAAGCTGCGTAACTACATGCACTTTTTCAATCATAAAATGAACACAGAAAGAGGGCAGACATCTTTTGTGTATGGAATGAGATGCGCAAAAAGAGCTACAACGCAGTTGTGTGCAGACGAAAGTGAAATCTGTGGAAGCATAACATTTTCACGTCCACATTTCAATCTGAAGAATAATTCCTTGTCACTTTCTCCATTAGGAAATCGATTCCCTCGGCTGTTATATGCAGTAATACCTCGAATAGGTGGGACTGATAACCGCTTGAATTCGCTTAAGTCGATGTATGATTTTGCATGTAAATACATATACAGTAAGACCCCGCTTAACGGTGTTTCGTTTAGAGCTCTTTTATTTGAAATGTTGGACTCCCCGCGTTAGGATTACATCACATTTCATTTTATACAGTCACGGAGCGTCATTAAAATCTCGGGATTTGAAGTATCCTTAATGAATAAATATAAATTTAAAGTTTAGTAAATTTACAAAAAATATTCCCAAGTAAATACAAAGTACGCATTCCAAAATAGAAAATATGTACACAAGGGGTTGTTTTGGAACGAAAATGAGTAATTATACTGCGATGCTCGGTAGCGAAAGTAAATTCGAAAACTCTTGTTTGTGATACGGACATTCTTAGGGACAAAGGTTCTAAAACTTTTTGGTGTGGAGACCCCATTTTGTGTACAAAATTTTGAGCGACCCCCTATACATTACGCAAAGTTTACAAACGCTTGGGTACTTCTTCTCTAAGTGTTTTATATGTAGTAAAGTAGAATCTGTTTTTTTATGCGAACTTTTTTATGCGGTATATGAATTTCAATTGCCTTGGCGCTACTGTAAAGTTTTCTACCATGCACATACAGTGGACACCAAAAGTGTTCGTACACTTGCAATTTCCTATAAAATTTAGTTTTCGACTAATAAAAATTAATATATTGTAATTGTAATTTTTTTATGATATCTGAAACTTATTCTTTATAGAATGACATAATTATTTTTTTAAAAAATGGCATAACTATTATTTTTAAAAATTAATAATTAAAAAGGTATTGAAAACTTACGCCCCAAAAGTCTTCGTACACCTAACAAAAATCTCAACTTCGCTTTAAATATTGTATTTCTTTCTTACTTTATACTTAGTAGGATATCTTTTAGTAACTTTTAAATAGCTTTTAAATGTTTTGGTATAGATTTAATCAGTTTTTTATAATTTCTGCATCGGTTTTCCTCCATGCTTCTGTTATTATTGTTTTTACTTCTCATTGTGTGTTTATATGTAATGTTTTTTTTTTAAATCAAAATCTCACCAAATATGTTCTACTCAGATATATAAATTGATTGAGGAGGTTTTTCAGAATTTTGGACAGTTATAGAGACACCAGCGGCGTGCATTGAGAGCAGAGTGCTTGGTGTCATTATCCTGTTAAAAATAAAATAGTCTCCTATATTAAAATTTCGCCGGATAATTTAAAATTTCCCTTTAAAATATTTAAATAAAGCTGATGATTCACAATACCATAAAAAAATACCAAATTATAAAATTTTGAGGCCGATTTACACCTTCACACAAGAACACTTCCATCTCCATGGTTCATTGATTCAATTTGATTCTTGGGATTAAGTTTCAGAAAATTCAAAATTGATAGCAAATTGACTGGGATGACGAAAAATTAAACATTTTTGGTTCTGATGCGCATATAATAGTTTGTAAATGAAAAATGAGGAATTTAATCCTATGAATTTATGTGGAACAAGAACTCTCCATCTCCATGCTTCAGCATGGAGGTGGAGACGTTCTTGCGTGGGGGTGAAAATCGACTTTAAAATCAGGTAATTTGGTTTTTTTATGGTATTGTGAATCATGAGAGCTCTATTTAAATATTTTAGAGGAATTTTAAATTATCCTCCCATTATTTGGATATTGGAGACCACTTCATAATTTAACAAGATAATTTCCCCACACAAGCGCACTTATCTGAATGTAAGCCACTGGTGTGCCTCAAGAACTGCCTCAAAATTCTGAAAAAATCTCCTCAATCAGTTTATTTAGCCCAGTAGAACATATCTAGTGAGAATTTTATTTAAAAAAAACGAAAACATGACATATAAACACATAATGGGAAGTAAAAACAATAATAACAGAAGCATGGAGGAAAACCAATGCAGAAATTACAAAAAACTGATTAAATCTATACCAAAAACATTTAAAAGTTATTGTGGACACTAAAAGATATCCTACTAAATACTAAAGTAAGAAAGAAATACAATATTTAAAGCGAAGTTGAGATTTTTTTTAGGTGTACGAAGACTTTCGTGGCGTAATTTTTCAATAGCTTTTTGATTATTAATTTTTAAAAATAATAGTTATATCATTTTTAAAAAATAATTATGTCATTCAATTAAGAACAAGTTGCAAATATCATTAAAAAATTACAATTACAATATATTAATTTTTATTAGTCAAAAACCTTAAATTTTATAGGAAATTGCAAGTGTACGAACACTTTTGGGGTCCACTGTATATACACTTCAAGGCATTCTGCTCAATTGTTATTAACAATCTCCCCACAATGCAAGTTCAATTACTTTCTTTCAACACGCTAATGACACGTGCTTGATTGAAGACGAAACTGTCAATGACAGGGACATCATCAATAATTTGATAGATTATAGAGACGGACAAGTACCGGATTTCTTAAGAGCGGATAAAATATATGCAAGGATCCAGCTTTCCAACAAACCGGAAAAGCATTTTCTTAAAATAGGAACTAGTTCCGAAGGGAGTTAGTGCAATTCCAAAAAGAGCTTCGATCTACATATTTGGTTATCGTGATGTTTACAAGTAACTGACCAACCAACAGCGTAAAAAAACATATCACTTACTTTAAGGTGCTAAAAAATAAATCAATTGAGATTTTATCTCAAGTGGCGAAAGTGATTTCGAACTAATTCATCGCAGAAAGATGTGCGCTTCGGATTGCGACGAGTGACAATGAATTATGTATGTGCATTTTGAAAACTTTTCCTTTCTTACAATAAGAAATTAAATATTTAAAATATTTCCATGATTAATTTAATTCTTTATTTTGTTTGGAAGCAAGTTTTCACAAATTTTGTAAATAATTGACATATTTTCTAAGTGTGATTTTCTTTATGCGGTCTCTTTCCACCGCATAAAAAAAATATCTGTAGTATGTCGACAAAGTTGTTTGCTACATGTAAGTATCTATGAAATGTTCGATTTTTTTGTGTGTGATTTCTTTTTATGTGATCCCTAACTACGCACAAAAACAGGTTTTACTGTTTATTGTTGCGTTTTGCAGTAATAAACATCAGCAATAAGTTCTTACTTTGAATACAATGATGTAAGAATTCTAACCAACAAAATGAAAAAAATATCTAATGTAATTGCATGGTACATAAACTATAATCTGTAACAAAAAAATCTGTTTATTAAGTGTAGTCATTTTTTGTGTTCGCTTCTGAGATCATCACCTGCTTATTCATGGCATTTGCAACGCCGTATTTTTTATGTTAAGTGAGGTCAACGTAAAAGCCCTACGAGGTGGGCAAAACTTGTGGTTACGGTTAAATTAAAACGCGTGTGTATGTTCGAAACGCACGAACCTCTCATAAGCAGGGCCTTTCAAGAGCAACCAGCATTATGTGTTCTTATCTTGATTACATTTCAGATACAACAACTACTTGTTAATGGCGAACACATTATTTTGGGCAAACAGAGCTCTAAAATTTTTGGCGACTAAACCTGCTTTAGATGAAATCTTTCAGGGAAATACTCCGAACGTTTTCGAAAAGAAAAGTTATTTGATACAATACCCCCACTTCTATACCACGGTTTCGCTTTAAGACATCCGAACATGTTGAAATGAACAATTTCGATTCATAAAGCATATTTATTTTGAGTTTTGGGTTTTACATAACATTTATTATTTTGTTTCTAAGTTGTATAGAGTCCGAGTAATAATGAAGTACAGAACACAAGAAAAGTTGGACTTTTAATTTTCTAGAAATGGGTTTAAATGGCTCAAAATCTATCATGCGAGTCTGATAACTCGAAATACATTATAAATGTATTTGTATTAAATTTTTTGAACAAGATATTTATACTATTTTCTCGGGAATGGATGAAAAAAATTTTAGTGTATGAATATTTCATGAATAATGGCCTATTTTTTCCAATAATAGCCTCACAAATATGTTTTATTTCATACATTTTATTCGATAAGCTCTCTAAGATTTATATATTTTAGTAAAACTCTAAAATTTTAGTACGTTCTCTAGATAAATGCATATTTTAGTAATAATTTTATATTGATATAAGTTAATATTACCATTTTCTCTAAATACCTTACAATTTTTTTTAAGAATTGCTTAAATTTCACTTATAACTAGGATTTTTGTAAAACATTTTGATAACTTGTTTTAAATATTGTTATATTTATAAAACCTTTATTTGTATTGATTCCTAAAAAAATATTTATGATGCTTTAGTACGGTACTTTTATACTAAAAGGCACAACGTATTTGGATTGATCTTTTTTAAAAAAAAAGGTAATATAATTTTTTTTAAAGTCATTTCCTTCGTTAGAAAAACGTACTGGCTTCTTCTGTTGCAACTAGTTGTAACTTCGACAGAAATAACGCAGAATAAATTTAAAATTAAAAAATAAAATTTAATTAATGAATTCATATTTGAAAAAACTATATTAACATCAAGTGTCCTCCACTACAAGTTTTAAAAATATGTATTTGAACTTGAATGGATGAATAGAATGTATTTTATTTACGATAGAAAATTTGAACAAGATATATATATATATATATAAATATATGTAGGGAGAGAGTGAACTACAGTAGGAATTGAAAAAGGTTCTTTTATATGAAATAATTACACGAAGTCGTGTTTTTAAGTAATTGTAAGCTTCTATAACGATTTATATATACACTGGTGTGCAAAAATTAAGGACGAGACGGTTTTTTCAATATAACTTTGTACAAAAGCATTCCAAACCAACACATTTAATACCGTAAGATCCCCAATACGTAAGGACATGAGTAATGTAAGCAACACTTACTAAAAGAGAAATCAGACGGATAAAAAGAAGCTTTATTGCAAAAGTAGCATGGAGCGCAATGCGACTGAAGGCCGAAACATACCTGTGATGGGTGTCCAGCAAGAAATATCCGGTCTTTAGTAGGGGATATGATCTCCCCTGACTGCTAGGCAGGTTTCACAGCGTCTGCCCATGCTGAGAATGAGGGTGTCAATGAGTTGTTGAGGCACTGCTGCCCATTCGTCTTGCAGCGCCAATCGTAGCTCCGGAATCATTACTGGTGGTAAGGTACGAGCTGCCAAGCGTCTGCCTAGAAAATCCCATACATACTCGATGGGATTGAGATCCGGAGATCGTGCCGGCCAATCCATACGTTCAATATCCTCACTCTCTAAGAGCTGTTCGGCAGCTACTGTGCGATGACATGGTGCATTGTCGTCCATGAAAAGGAACTGCGGACCCATAGTGCCTCTAAAAAGACGCACATATGGAAGAAGAATCTCGTTACAATAACGGGTCCCGTTGACTGAACCTGCGTCGAAGATGTGAAGGTCTGTACGACTACCAAGCATGATGCCTCCCCAAACGAGAACACCGCCACCTCCATACCTGTCCCTTTCAATGATGTTCGAGGGATGATTGCGGCTTCCCCGCTCTCTCCAGATGAGTATGCGATGAGAATCGCCACTCAGACTGAATCTGCTCTCATCTGTAAAGAGTACTCGTCCCCATTCATTGTCTCTCCAATTCCGGTATTCCCGGCACCACAGAGAACGCCTTCTCCGATGGGCAGGCGTTAGAGGTACACACCGTACAGGGCGTCGTGCAAACAGACCACCACCGTGCAGTCTTCTGGCCACGGTAAAACGCGATATCGGTCGTCCAGTCGCCTGTGTCGTGTGTCTAGTGATTTCTCCAGCTGTCTGCCGCCTGTTTCTTCTGGCCTGTAAGGCAATATACCGGTCATCTGCGGGTGTGGTTCCTCGTGGACGACCACTACTGAACCCCCGGATAGCTGTTCCTGTAGTTTGAAAATGTCTCCAAAGTCGTGAAACGATGCTGTGAGCAATTCCGAACTCTACAGCCACACTTGTCACACTGTGACCTTCCTCCAACTTCCCAATGATTCGACCTCGGGTAAAAGCATCCAGATGTCGTCTAACAGATTCATTATTCGCCATTTCTCGCTGAGGCAGCAACTCGGTGTGATTTTAACTGCTATACGGTGTGCAATCTCTTTGCCAGAAATACTAATCTTATACCGACAACATGCTTTACTACTCAGACACTCCCCCATTACGTCTACCTGCGTATCTGCGCATGTGCTACCGTACATCACCTCACTTAATCTCCTGATTGGTCTTTCTGTCCGCTCTGCCTCTTCGTTCAACTGATATGCTAATTTTTCGACTTCGTCCTTAATTTTTGCACACCAGTGTATATTTGGAATTTGAGATTTGAATTTGCTTGTGTGATCCACGGTAGATAACAGGAAATAGATCGATGTATTATTGAAAAGGAAAGATAACTTTATATTTTTAAGAGGAGGGGGCGGGGGTCTTTTAAATCAATTGGCTGAAACTGTTAATGGGAGACATTCATTGATTCAAAAAGTGTTCATTAGCTACAAATCAACTAAAATTTTAACGTCCTAGCTCCCCCCCCCCTCCTCGTCAGCAGTGTCACCTCGAGACTTTGTAAAAAAATAGGGTTTATTTCCTGGAAACTCGGGATATCGTCAGATTTCAGTAACTTTTGTAGTCCCGGGTATCATACTTTGTTCTCGGGAACAGTGAGCTTAAGTGAGGCAGCTGACTGTAGATTTATTTCAACCTCGGATATTAATTTCAGCTGACCGTACTGTGGCAAATTCACCCAAAACTTTCTGGATGTAGGAATTTTCGTTACCCGAGCAGTGGGTTAAGGGAAAAAGTAACTAAAGATAATTTTTTTTCACTTATCAAACATGGAGGAGGAGATATAATAGTTTGGGGGTGCATAGGAAGCCTTGGTATTAATAATCTAGAATTTATTGAGTCAACATTGCACAGAATTGATTACTTGAACTTGTTCAAGTGAAATATCAAGGGCCGGAAGAAGGGCCGAGAAACTTGTGGTGGTTGATGATTTGTACTTTTAGCGGAGTAAAAATACCAAGAAATTGGCTTATTTGTGAAAAATCATGGTTGTTCTACCATGTCCCAAACCAGTTCCATAAGTCATCACAGTTCTCCGAATCTAAGCACAATAGAGCGTTTGTGGGATCTACTCGAGTAGATAATCAGGGAGAACGTAATAACATCCAAAGAAATGCTCAAAGCTGTTATAGAAGCAGAATGGAACACAGAAGAGACAAGCTAGTTGAATCCTGCCAAATATGTTGAGACAGTCATAGAAAAGACGGGATAGCTTAAAAAGTATTTTAATTTTTAGTTACAATCCATTATCGTACGGGTTTTTCCCAGTGTACGCAGACTTTTGACGCACACAATCTGCGTCGTTCTCGTTATAGATATTTGTATTATTTTATGAAAAATTAAGTGATTGTTGTTTATACTATTGGAATTTACGACGTTGGAGGAATCAATAAAACGTTGTATTGATTCACAGTAAAACTTCATTTAATTAGCGATATTTGCATAAATATGAAAGACAATCGTCTGTACGCAGACTTTCGGAGGCAAGTGTATGAGTTGGGGAAAACAGCCTTACAACGCGGTATGAGAGAACACGGTTTGAGATTTACAGTATTAGATTTTTAAAAAAATTGCGGATTTTGAATTATTTCGAAAAGAAGGAAAAACCACAAGTCACAAAATGGACATCTGGTAGATCCCAAAATAATTTAGGGGAAGATAACACTGAGAAAGATGAAGAAATTAGATATTTTATTTTTAGAAGTGTATATATAAACCCAGACATTCCAAACAATTCGAATAATATTTCCTAAATGAATCCGCTGAAAGTTCAAGAGAGAAATCTCAAATAATATATAAACAAACAATTTATAATTTTTTTTTTTTGAAAAAAAGATAGATTAAGATAATTTTTAAGAAATCTTCCAGGATGATGATATCTTGTTGAACAGAAAATTTATTTCGACTAACAATACCTAGAAGTGCTCACAAAGAAAACATTAGTTTAAATTTTTAGGGTTAAACTTTTTTCCCTCCTTTTTTCGTTCTTCGTTAGGCAACTCTTCAGATGAGAGTTCGTGAATTAGGGAGAGTGAGTCTTCATGAGCGTCGTACTCTAAAGCAGAGGTTCCCAAACATTTTGTGCCTCATAGACACCTTGCCATGTTTTTTGATTTGTGGTAGACCCCTGCTGGCCTAATATAGAATTTTTTACAAATTTATCAACTTAAATGTCTTTTTGGCAGCTGGTATAGAGCAACTCACTTTAAAAGAATTTAATTTCTCACTGTATTGAAGTAGTGTTTAAAACTTAAGAAGCATATGATATTTAATTATATTAAAGTTTAATTAATATATAAAGTAGGATAAATCTTGTGGTTCAATAAAAAATTTTCAGCATTTGGTATCACTCTTTTCATGTTTAACCCTAAATCTCCTCTGTTAGTATTGACCCCAGCCCCCCCCCCCTCCTCTCCTTTCTTTTTTTGTTTTGGGATCGGCAACCATGCTGAAAAGCAATTAAAAACTTTCTCACGATATTCAATAACAGGTGTGTCTTTTTAAAATTAAAATTGCTTGTATCCATTTCTAAACTTTACTTTAAGATCTCTGTTAAAGTTATTCCGATCAGTTTCTATTGTAATATGAATTTTTTTTCCCAATGGGACCATATAAATTGATTGTGATTATGGTAATAAGAAACCATATAGTCAAAGCATTCTCAAACATAGTTTCAAAATCTGAATAAAGGGAAATTTAAATGCTAAACGTAGATTACTACATCCTGATGGATTGTCTGTGACAAACTAAAAAAATTCACGACCTCCAATGTTATACTGATTTAGCTTAATTCTAGAAAGAAACGCTGAAATATTCCTTGCTTTATTGAAATTTATGCTGTCACCTTATAACTGCAAATTAACCTCAATTAATTTAGTAAATAAATCTATTAAATATGTAAAATCTGGTTTCCACTTCATTAAACTTTTTTATAAAATTAAAGTCACAATCCCGTTTAATGAAAACCACTATCATAGACCCCCCCCCATTTATACCTCATGGACCCTCAAATTATTTGTTAGCTTACGTGGACCCCTTGAAAATCGTCATAGACCCCTGGGGGTCCATATAGACCACTTTGGGAATCATTGCTCTAAAGCAACAGAGGGGCTATTAGCGACGTAATTTTGAGTACCGGTCAAGCGACGACACCTCCAGCTGCAAAAGCCTTCTCCTAGTTACCATGCCAACAGGAGGACATTGAACCTCTATAGATTTAACTTGCATAAGCCTCCTCTACACGGCGGGTCTTCAGTGAGATCAGGACTCGAACCCACGCTCCCAATGGGCGACCGCGCCGCACTCGCGACAGTTATAAACTCCTGCTATTAGATGATACAATTTGCGCATATGTAATGAGTTTTGGGATGCAATATCAACATATTTTTGGTAATGGAATAATATATATATTGATTGGTTTGTTTCCAGTTATGGCATCAAGTTCTCTTGAGACATGTATAATAACGAATGGTTCTTTTGTTCGATGCTCTTTAATTTCTGTGTTATTGTGAGAATAATCCAGTGTTTCTCAAGCTTTCTATACTTGCAATTTTCAAACATAATTTTCATTGCGCCCCCTCCATAAAATAACAATGTATTGAATTTAATAATAATATACTTTGACGTAAGGCTACAGTACGACTTTAATTATAAACCGTACAAGTTATCAAGATAAATATTAAATTTTGTATATAATTTTAAGACATGCCTAAAGGCCACTGATAATCATTAAACTTGTTCTTAACTTAGTGCTGTTAAATTAATTATGAAACACATTGCGCAGTCCCGATACATTCATAAGTGTATTACATCAGTGTATTTTGTTTTCCATTGTTTTGCTTCCTTTCACTAAATTAATGATTTTTTTTTAAATCTTTTGTTTTCGATTTTTTGATTTATTCGTGCCCCCCTTGTAGGGTTAACACGCCCCCTAGGGGTGAAACACTGTTTGAGAAACAATGCAATAATCTGTTGCTTTCGATAAAATTATTTTTTTATTTCATAATATGCATTTGATGGACTTTTTTATAGCTCGCATTATAAAAATAATTGAGCGTAAATTTTCACGCACAAAACCCTCCTAAAAAGAAGGAGCGTGGAAAAGCATATTAAAATGTATTCAAAATCTTCACAAATTTCCATTCTTTCATAATTTACCCCGTTGGTTCTTCGAAAAATAACTGGTTAGCTATGATAAATGAATTGAAAGATACGGCAAAATTGTTATATGAAGCTATTTTTTTATCACCAGAAAAAAGAAATCATATTTTAAAAAGTTAGGTATTGTTATTTTGAGAGCAAAGATAAATGTTTTGAAAGAATTTCACTTCAGATACGTTAAATATGTTCATTTCTACCGATAAATTAAATTGCTTCTCTGAGGTAAGACTTCGGTAAATATTTTCAATAGATAGTTATAAGCGAAGCCCAGAGGGGTTGATTGGTTAGTGCACCGCACTTCCACACAACAAGTCCGAGGTTCAAACCCAGGGCTAGGCAAGTCTTTCATCCCTTCAGTGGGTCGATAACTGAGTACCAAGCTTCCTTGGGAACTTAACACTGGGGGTTTCACGTCAGACTGACAACTTGACCGGAATATCTACTCATGCACCTCATAGCCTAAGGTCGCGTATACTGAATTGGGCACAGTAGGCCTTGGCCCTCATGGGTTGTTGCACTACTGAGTTAAGTTTAGTTAGTTGTAAGCGAAAGAGTAAAAACAGAGAATTTTAGAAGTCTTAGAGTTATACATAGAGGCCAGATGCTGATGAGGATGCACTCCACAGATGTTTTGCTTGTATGTTTCTTAAGGTGACTGACACCGTTCGGAACTGTATGGAGATTGTAGGTGTATGAGGGATTTTAAAAATAGTTACTTTTATTTTAGATCTAACACTTTCCGAAGGATTTACAATTTATTCCTTAACCCCTTCGGGACGAACGTCACGCCCGCGCGCCAGCACGAAACACCGCCAGGAGACGAGTGTGGCGTATCTGCGCCAGCGTATTTCTTCCTCACAGGCCTAGCGACTCACCGGTGCGCCAGGGATCTGGAACGTTTTTTAAGCTCAGTCTTTAGGCAATAGATGACATTCTATGTCCATAAGATTTGAGATACATGGAGATCTGACCTTCTACTCAAAATGAGAGAAATATTACCCACTTACACGTAGTTTTTGTTTTGTAAACATAAGGGGAAAGGAATGTATCCGAATTGAGTGCTTTACGTCTGCTCTTGAAAGGAACATGTGGATTTTGTTTATAGTGAAGATGAGAGATTTATTTTCTCTAAAACATTTGATTTGAGTTTTCAGTCTTGTTTTTTATGGATAATTAGATCTGGTGGACAAAATTTGTCTTTTTTTCCCCTCACTTTTTTTACAAGGTCAACTTTTACAAATGCTTACGATAAAATGTTTAAAAAAGTGCTTAAACAAAAAGAGACTGAGTAAATAAAGTATATTAATACGAAATATTTGAAGCATATACCGTTCGTATAATATACAGAATAACATTGAACAACGCGTTTATATTTCGGTATTTTTATGGATTTAGGCTTAACTACGCAAAACCCTCCGGCCTGTGAGTGACACTCGCGATGGAAACATCCGGCCCTGGCGGTACGCACGCGTTTGCGTCCTTCGTCCCGAAAGGACCTTGGGAGCAATCTTAAATCCAAATTCTTAATCTAATTAATGAGGTTATTCAAAAAGACTTTACTCGTAGTTCCTTAGACAACTCCTTCTGGATCAACGACAGCTTGGTACAAAATCAACTTCTATTTCCTTCCACTATTCCGTGTGGATGCTAAGATGAACAGTAACTTCAGCTCACGGGACTTCTTAGCCACAAACTTTCTACTATTCCGAGATTTCACGATTAATCTGATACACCCTAATGCCAGGGTTTAAATAGCATTTACATTAGCATTCAATCAAGTCATTTCTACCGAAAGCGGTTTCTAAATGAAAACCACAGTTAAGGAATAGTTTCCCCCAAGAGAATTAGTAGAAGCTCTGCGGATGGAACCCGTCACAACTGTGCAAAAGTGTATAAATGGATATATATTTTTTAATATTTAGTGTTAGTTTAATCAAAATAGACGTATAAATTTATTTTAAGAACATTAAAAAATTATTAAATTAAATTTATTCAATTAAAAAAATATTTGAATGAAATTTTTTATCAAAAAATTAAGAAAAAGTGACGTTTTTAAAACATTTTCTTTTTTATAGAAAATGCTTATGTAATAATATTTTATCTATATACAAGCTAAGAACCCTTTACGGAGAATTTCTGAACTAAGATTTTTAAAATATACAGCGTAGGAGTAGAGTTATTCTTATTTTATTATATCAGAATAGAGAAATATTAACAAAAAAACTTGTGTTATATTTATTTCAATAAATAGTAACTTAATTTTTTTAAGAAATCCAGGTTCGATGCTCTGCATAGAAGTTCTAACTACATATAGGTAAAATATTACAATTATATCTTTCTTCCTTTTTTTTCTTCTTTTTTTTTTTTGCCTGAAAAATTTCTTTTAAATATTTTTTTTTTGTAATGTATCGTTGTTAAAATAATTTCATATGTATATTATAATTCAACTGATACTAAATATAAAATATATATATATATATATATATATTCATTCACAACCTTTTTAAAAATCTAATCACTCTTCCGAACGTAGTCAGTTATCTTAATAGTTTTCAATTTTATCAAGACATTACAACAGCCGTCCATAGAATCAGCACCACTTAGCGGAAAATTATTTTCGCGCGGAATTTATAGAGCAAGTTTTGGGGATGGAGAATTTTTCCGTACGTTTACAAGTGCTAATAAATAATAACAAATGATGTTTTATACAGTATTTCTCTCACAAAAATTACTCTTGGGAAATAAAAATAATAAATTTGGGATAAAATGAAATATGATTGAGAGAAATTCTGAGATTCTCCGTAGATCGTCATAGACGTGTGGACGTACTTCTCGAGACGCCGGAAAAGGACGCCCTCAATCCGTCTCGGTGGAAGATACTTTTTGGAAGCAGCTACTGACAAGAAAGTGAGGCCTGAAACTAAGTGTTATGCTGTGCCATCTTAGAAAGAATAATTCTGGAAAAAAGCATTCGGAATTTCAATTTGGCAACACTGTATTTAAAAACTCAGTACTGAAAAAACAAACACAAACGTAAAGTTGTTACAAGAGCTATTTTTTCCCCTTCCAAATGGTCAAACCGGATTTATAACTTGTTACAAAATAAATCGATCTCAATTTTATGGGCCGTCACCAAAACCATAGATAAAAGGGAATAACGAAAGCCAATCCATCTTTTAACAAAACTGCCCTAAGTTATAAGAGATACGGATATTGAACTATGTTGCCATCATAATCTCTAAATGCACCTAACTGTGTTCCCATAGAAAGTTTTTTCCCCCTGTGTGGCATTTAGAATGACATAAATTAACCCATGAAGTTAAAGCACAAGTGAGTGTTCAATAGTTTTTAATATTAAAGAAAAAACGCAGTTTTATTTTGATAAGTATGTATGTCTATGTATGAAAGAGAAAAGTGACTCGCTCATCACGAAATCTCCAGAATTATTAAACCCACAGACTTGAAATTTGACGAGCAAGTTCTTTTTGTTGAGTAGATATTCATCAAGGATGAGTTTTGCAGAAGCCTACCTCGAGGGGGTTCCCTGGGGAGGGGGTGAGAGGGCGTAGAATATACTTCCGTTACAGAAATTCGAGGCCCGTCCTTTTTGAATCAAGGGTGAGTGAGTATTGACGTCGCACTGTTCAGCTAGGTGAGAACTTTTCACGACGGAACTCGTAATTTTGAAACATGGTCACGTGATGAGGATGACGCCTGAGCTTACATCCTCCTCCTAACTACCACACCACACCAACGGATGAAAACTTAAGATCTCGACAAATTTAACATGTTTCGTTCCTTACATGCCGGGCCTCAGGCTATACTAAGGTCGAAATCATGATACGCTGGTCACGAGTCTGTTACCTTGACCACTAGGTGGCCACTTTGAACCAAGGAGCAATAGTTACAAGAAAGCATAAACTAGGACCAATAAAAATATACAACATTATGAAATACACAGAAAAGTGGTGCGTAACGATTAGTTTATGATAAACGTAACGCCACCCAAACACAACAAGCATCGGCGCTACATTCAATATTTTCATAACTTTTTCAATGAATACGTAAAAATTTCTTTTGAATTGAGTTTATTAACAAAACGGCAATCTTCAAGCACCTTCACTGACAGCGATAAGCACAATTCACATGCAATACACGCGCACAGTTCATAGAAATCAGTAAAGAATTCTTTATTAAAAGTTACACTTGGAAGCTATCAAAGGCTGTTCCAAACGAACATCTTTTTGAACCGGGTCCACACTTACTTATAAAAGCTAGACCACAGGGGTGGTCAACCCATGACCCACCTTGAATAATTTAGCAGCCCCCGAGATTCATTACAACTTTACAAAAATTGATTATTTTGTCCAATATTTTTATTCTTAGTGTAGTGTTTTGTAACAAAATTATGCCTCATATCCGTTTCTATTTTAACACGCTTTTATAAGTTTCACTTGTATGTAACGGAATCTTAGAACTCGATTTTTATCCACTTTAAGAGATCGGATTAATTCGAAATTTTGCACACTTGTCAAGGACTGTTGGAAGTAATTATTCTAAAAACATCATGTGGATATTAAAATTTAACATTTATAATGTATTTTATGTACATGCTCACTGTTGTTTATTGTATTAAAAATATTACTGTAACTGTAGGTATATATATGGAAGAAATTTATATAAAATATAGAACATAACAGGAAATAAATAAATAAAAAATAAATAAATAAATAAAAAATTAAGATCAAATCTAATGAAATACAAATAAGAACCTAGCGAGTCAAAATGCAATTTCGGACTTAGGACCGAATAAGTGGGGTTAAACTAGTTTGAAGGCGCCAACCTTCCCCCCTTTGCAACTCGGTAGGAAAGACCAAAATAAAATAAATAGAAATTTAAAGTATAAAAATTCTAAGTATAAAAAATTCAAAGTATAAAAAATCCAAAGTATAAAAAATCTCATAGAAATATGAAAGAACAACCGACTACTATTAAGCAAAAAATTCTCCCAAAATGTTTAAGCAGAAAAATATCAAAAGAATTACCCAGTAAAAGGATTCTTCCAAAAAGATTTTAAAACTTCTGCTCACAGAGCTTATTCCAGGAGATCCAACACTCTTGAAACCGATGGAAAGCTTTTATATGTTGTGATAAAAATCTAAATTGCACTTAAACGCATCCTTTATACCAGCTTGTAAGGAAGACGCCAAGAAAGATTACATTCAAATTTGGTAGGCTATAACTTGGTTGGTTGTCACAAATGTAGAAAATTGGTTGGTTGTCAAAATGTAGAAATTTGGTTTGGTTG
This sequence comes from Trichonephila clavata, assembly GCA_019973975.1. Classification (NCBI taxonomy): domain Eukaryota; kingdom Metazoa; phylum Arthropoda; class Arachnida; order Araneae; family Nephilidae; genus Trichonephila; species Trichonephila clavata. The sequence goes on along the minus strand of BMAO01018828.1, from coordinate 88,597 downwards.
CTAAAAATGTAGAAATTTTTCATTTTATAAGATTTTTAAGAAGGGTGTGGAAAAAATGAACTGTGTGAAGAGTGTTAAAACAGAATCTTCACAGCAAAACCACTAAAATACTGACTTTGAAATCCTATTGTTGTATGGTGGTTTTGAAATCAGAAATAGCAAGACGATTAATGTATTTGTGATGAATATATGTTCTTAAGAAGTTAAAAGGATAGTCATGATCTAAGCAGCATTGGAAGAATTTCTTGATATTATTAAATTTATCTATTTTGTTGGTAGTTAAGTTATCATTCCTAAGTAAAAAATTCAAAACAATATTTCTGTAAATTGATAGATGCAAATTGCTGTTCCATACAGGAATTTTAATTACATGGAAACTAAAAGAATCTCTTTTGTCATAAATGTTACAGACTACTCTATTGTCAATAAGATGCAAGTCTAAATCTAGGAATTCAACCATATTAGAGTTAAAATTAGTTTTAAGAAGGTTGAGATTGTCAGGGTAGAACATAATATTTGGTTTGAATTCACTATTTTTACCAAAAATTATTATATCATCTATATAACAATGATATATATATATATATATATATATCATTGACTGTTTTATAGAAATCTTAAAATGTGTGCGGCATATTTTTAATTAGTTTTTGAGTTCGATTAAAAACATTAATAAGTGTTGTAAATAATTTTCCTGATCATTCTGAGTGATATAGGTATAAATTTTAAGGATTTTATCTTAATGAGTTTGTGCAACCTGAAGACGTATTTGGAAAACCTTTTTGATTTATTTTATGTTTGGCTTACGTTTTGGAATGACGAAAGGCTTTACTTTCTAAATTAAAACATTTCATTAATAAGGACACCGACTTAACCAACTTCGAAACCAGTTTAAGCAAATTCCAAATTTTGTTCTTTCAATTCTTTCATAAAGATTTCTTACGAGACAATTTTGTTTTATAGGTAAAATATTTCGTTAATCTCCTTTTTAAATATAGCTGATATTTAAATACATATTCTGCCAGTTTCCAATCTATTTGTCATGTGTAATTCGTTATAAATAAGAATTATTTAAACAATTACATTCTTTTAAGAATTTGTGATTAAATTTTAATTCTTAAAGGGTATTTGCTCTTGATTTCATTTAAAATTGGTTCTAGTTATCTTTTTTTTTTTTTTTTTGAAAAGTGATCCACAAAGCAACATATTAGAGACACGCATGTGTGTCTCAGAGATACTAACCGAAAAATATATGACTTTTTTAAAAAATTAATTTTTAAATAGTTGAAGAGAGGTTATGATACTCTCTAGGAATATAATATTAAGATGACTTTTATGTGATTAGTTTTTACAACATATAGAAAAACTTACAATTGTACTACTTGGAACTTATACCTCCTAATTTCTGACAAAAGCTTCTATTCTTCACTACGAGAGGGCGCTAGTGTTCCAGATGAGGTAAACCACACACACAGATCAAGCTCTATACTGTGATAAAAGTGATTTCAAATACATTTCTTCTGAGAAAAAGCACCCACCCCCACTTCCTTTATGGGATATAGTCGTAAAGAAAGGGAAGGGGGGGGGGGAATACGGGCGCGTTTTACACGGTTTGAAAAGTTTGAAACAAAAGTCTTTACTTCTTTTTAATTTTAAAGTTTAATTCTGATTTTATCCCTGAGAAATTAATTCACAACTCAAAGAAACATATTAAAATAAATTCCTTTGTATCACTTTTTAGATTACATTAAATGCTTTGTTTTTAAAAATCATTAAAGTAATATTTCAAAAAATTTTAAAAACTCATTAAATATTTTAATCAATTTTGATTTTCATGAAATCTAAATTAATAAAATAAAGTAATTATTTTCACACAATTTATTTATTTCTATATTAGTATTATCCAAAGTCAAAAACATTGACGAGGGTTACGTTTGGCATAGGGTTTGCAGTCCCATGCTATATTTTAAATCTCGGGATTTCGGGATTACATTATTCAAATCCCGGAATTAGGACTGAACTATTTATGAAAAATACTTACACATTACCATGGTTGAAATTACATAATAAAACTGAAAGCATAATTAAAAAATTGCTTTAAAATTATTATATATTGTAACAAATCAAAACAAAACTTAATTCATTATAAAAAAAAAACAAATAAAAAATAGTACATAATGAATTCAATAAAAATAGTACAATTTGAATTCATTAAAAAGTGACCCATTTGAATTAAAAATTGATATGTTTGAGATTTTCTAAAATCTTATTGTAAATTTAAAACAGAATAAAAAGCTTCTATTTTATTTTCATTGAAACACTATATTTTTTTTATGTTTAATATATTTAGAATTGAAGACATTCTAAGAAAGTAGATTTTTCAAAATTAAAATTATGAAGTCTGAACTGAACCTTTTTCCGACAAGCTTACATATACCTGTACACAGCTCGTACAAATGATAGAATGAATTTACATAAATTTTAAGCTAAAAAATGTTTCTACTTATACAGCTTTCATAGAAAGAGCATTTACTTTCTCTTTTTTTAAAAATCTGATTAACATATAACACTAGAAATAAATCATAATAACAATAAAATGTACTCTTATGAAAATACTAAAAAAACTTACTTCAATTTTTTAAATAATAATAGTAAATCATCATATATTTCACAGTCCAATAAAACTTTGTCTTTCAGCTTCCTCAAAAAAATATCTTTTCGAAATATTTTTAACAACATTTAAATATTAATACAAGCAATCTAATTTGAAAATATGTTTATAATGATGAAATAATATTTAATTTATCTGTCTGTATATTAAAAAAGAAGAAAACATATTGAATAACTCGCTTATAAATGAGTTAATTTACAAACCTTAAATATTCAGAAAGAATTTTGAAGAAATGCCTTTTCGATGCTCCAAACAGCAATAACAGCTTAAACAGCTTATGAGAACATACTTATAAAAAACAAAAGAATATTACTCTCAAGTTATCTCTCGATGTACAAAAAAGAGAGAGATAGAAATCTTTTAAAAAAAGCCTTTTTCATTGACGATCATTCAGAAAAATGATTCCCGAGTGATGATTGAGGAAAGAAAAATCTAAATTTATTACACATAAAGACAAACGTTTTGTTTGTATTGCCGGGGAATAGCAATGAATGTTGCTCTATGTCTCGTGACGGAAGTGGAAGCTCTCTATATAAATTTTAATGAGAAAAAATTTCAAAACATAATTTAGACAAAAATTTAATTACGAAATTATTTATTTTACCGGGATCCCAGGGCTGCCAAACCCTAACTTCAATAGAATTTCCCTAAATGAGAGGTAAAATCATAAGGTCCATATTCAAAGCGACCGGTACCAACATTAATTGTGCCTTATTCAAAGTGTATCTTACAGGAGGTACTATTTTTTTATTACTAAGATATTAATTTATATCTTAAAAAATACATCATAATTCGAAATTAAAAACATTTTAATTTTGAAATTAAATTACCTGTTGCTATTTCATACGAGCTAAAAGTAAGAGATTGATTTGGATTAACTTCAGCTGGCCAATTTATTTGAAAACGAGTCTGTTGAGGGTAGAGATCACAAAAATTTATTTGAATATCAAGTAACTTCACTTAAGAGTAAAATAAAACATCGCCTGTGTAGCTAGATATTTGACAAAAATTCTAATTTCCTCTGTCCACTTCTTAGCTGACACCGGACATCCTGTGAGTGGGAAAAATGTCCGTTTTCTGACCCCACTATTGATGGGGAGAAACAGAAGAAAATAAAAGAAAACACATATTAAATTTCATGGTTTAACATACACAACCGCCTCGAACCCTTCAAGACTCAACACATAACAAGACTTACATTAAACGTATAACATTACAAAATAAGTAAATGGTACATTAAATATAATAGCAGATTCACAATACTTTGGACAAAAATTTCGAAATATAATTCAGACAAATATTAAATCGAGGGATTTGAAAAAAACCCCCGGATCATCCCGGGGATGCAAACCCTAGTGTGTCAAGATCTGCTGTGACAAGTTTACAGTTTACTTAAGGGTAAAACATCAACAAACCTATTTGAAAAAAATTGGCAGTTTTTGAGACTGCCGATAGAAGTGAAAACTTGGAACTTTTAGTATTAAAATTTAAAATTTCATAATGTTTGAATTAAAATTATCAACTTCAATCTGGTTTTAACTTCTATTGACAATCCGAGCAACAGTTATATGCATGTTTAAATGGTTTTTTATTATTCAAATATGTTACGGGCTGAATAATATCATGACAAAATATAAATACAATTCAATTGAAATAACAATTAATATACAATCATATTATTTATGGATAGTGTTTGTATTTACTTAAATTTCAATGTACTTCATTTTTAACATTATTTTAATTATTTGCATCATTGTCATCATTAATTTCAACAATACTTAGACTTTTTGTACTTTCAATTATTTCATTTTGTACTAAAAAAGATACAATAGGCTTATGGTAACTAAAGTAAGAAAGAAAAATGTTTCATTCAAATTTATCCAAGTATCGCGTAAAAACCTCATCGATTGTTGTTTTATAATTTGTAGTACTGAGTTTTTGATCATTGAACATATTTAAATTAAGTGTTTCATTTAGAAATTCAATTAGTGGTAGATTTTTATCATCTGCAAAGTTAATATTGAGTCTCCACTTAAAATCAACGGTACATTATCATATATTTTTCACCAAATCTTTTTTCGAGTATTTCAGAACCTTCTTTTGTATAAATCATTAAATTTTCGAATAAAAATTGTTGTATCTGTCTCATAGATTTTCCAGGCGAAATATAAATGTCAACCACATTAATATGTATTGCCCATTCTCGGAATCGCAACGAGCAACGCGTATTTCGCCTATATCAGAAACATTAACACCAATGCTTCCAGTGAATTTCGTATGTATGTCCATATCTGAAGTAATGAAGTGTGACGTCTCTTGAGTATTGTGATAAATAGTTACGCCTGCTGCTGGAACTTCGGGTCTTTTATAACTTACAACAAAGTTGAAATTCGGAATATCAAGTGTTCGTTTTTCATACGAATTTCTGACAAAAGCAGAACATTTGACTTTTTTTACGATAGCATCATTTTTTAGGTCAGCTGTATGCGTATGCAAACTTTGACAATTGAATGAAAATATCTATAATCCTTTCTTGTTGGAGATGAATTCTAGAAAAGTTTTGGTGCCGTTTGTAGTGCATTGTTTCGTAACCTTTTCAATTCAAATGTTAGATCCTCTCGATGACTTGTTGATCTTTTATGTTGTTTATTTGCATTAATAACCATATTTTAAACTTCAACATATTAATCTTGAATTATTATTAGATTTTATAAAAATTTTAATTTCAAAATCCACGATAAAAATATGATTGAACAACTAGAAGTCTGTTTTACCACGGTACTTAGAAAACGTCTAAGCTACTGTGAAATGCTAATCCGGATTGCGTGATGCATTGCAGAGGTTAAATATTAGAAAATAAATAATATAAAATTTTCAAACGCCAGAATAAATACGAAGATTTAAAATAATTTTAAATAATATAAAGTTTCCAAACTCCAAAATAAATACTAGTATTTAAAATAATTTTCTGTTATTTATTTTTTACCTTAAAAATATTAGTATATTTATTTAGTACTCACTATTGTACTGCACAATGATTCTTCAATTAAACGATTCAAAAAATAATGAAACAAAAACACTATTTCAACAATGCACAGTATATACACATTGAACTTTACCCTAAATCCATTCAATTTCACTTATAAGATATACACAACACTATACGTCAGCAGTATAGCTACACATATACACCTATAAGCATGTCGGTGACGCGAACGCATGAGATTTCACCCATCCAAAAAGTGTCTAAGGCGAAACAGCACACTGCGCATGCGCGAGTCAGAGCATGTCGGTGACGCGAACCCATAAGATTTTCCCCTACCAAAAAGTGCCCAACGCCGCTAAAGAAGTTTTCACTTCAAAGATTTGGCTTTTTTCCCCCCTTACTTTATACATGTTGTGCTGTTATAGTAGTGCTACAAGCCCTCTTTTTGAGAAATATGTCGTTTCTTTTTATTTAGAAACTGAAAAGCACATGCAATTATTGATTAGCTTTTTTATTTTTTATATTTTCTAAAGCTTTGTTAAATTTAATGTACTTTTACTTTGTTTAAAAGTTGAGTAATTGTGCACGTGCTAATTGTTTATTATCTATGTTTGAAAAAGTTTTGTATTTTAGTGAATGACAACTTTTGTGAAAAAATGAAGAATAGAATATAAAATAAATTGAATCAGAATAATGTAGTAAACTTGTATCTTTATCCTAAAAAAACCACACAATTAATAATATTTAGAGTAGAAACGCGACTGAATGAAATAAAATTCAGATAGAGTCTCAACAAGTAATAAGCTCATGGTCACGAACTCATTATTTCGATAAGGAATTATGTACGTCAGGCACGTCAAACGCGTGGCCTGCCGAGACTTTTTAAAATTTTTTAAACATTTAAAGCTTTTGCAGTTTGAAATTCATTTGAAGGCAACTTTTAAAGAAATTTAGCTACCTCTTCTTGTTTCAATAGAAATCCTAATTGATAATAGAAATAAGCTTTAGATTAAAAGTTTTTTAATATTTTAGTAAAATTTATTTAATTTCAATATTATAAATTAATTTTGAGACATTTTTAAATATATTTTTTTGCGTATTATTCATGATTGCGGAGCCAAGATTAATTTTGCGTGGGCAGCGTTTATTTCTCTTCCTCCATATCTTCTTGAAGTGTCTAGTGTGAGAAAACAGAGTGACTTCAGAGACTACCAATTTTTTTTTTTTAGTTTAAAAAACACAAGGCCATTAATATAGAGTATAGTGGTTGCTAAATCATTTTCGAATGGAAGTGCATTTGGTTTTTATTCATAAAAATTTATTTAATAAAAATATATTTCAACTTCGAGAACAATGTGTAAGAAAAGAGATTAATTGAATTAAACATCGTAATTTTCAAGAAAAATGGAAACTGTAATATTTTTGTGAACAAAACTAGAATAAAATGATATGAATCATACAGAAAACCTTATATTTTCGTTGTTAATCTTAAAAGGCAAAATATATAAAAAGTTACTATAATATCTATATAATACTTAATTGGAGAAGGCTCGAAATCTTTTCCTATTTGTACCTAACGGAAGATGCAAAATACATCCTAGAATATAACTTTCTATTAATTATTATAATAATTGCCTTGTTGTTATAATGTTGTTATTATTATTAAAAAAAGGTATGTTTTCAGTTTCTTAAACTAAGCTCAAATTTAGAATTTTTAAATTTTAATGGTCCCAATCAAGAACAAAAAAGATTATCACATTATTTAATTTACTTTCGAATCGTAATGAATATGAATTTGACAGTTATTTAAGGACAACAACACGAGCCAATAAAAAAAGCAAAAAATTTTAAAAGCTAGTTTTGAAAAAAGCAGGGAAAGGCCTAAAAAGGTGCACCGCATCTGTTGATGAGGGAAGAACAGAAATACTATGTCTCCAAGATATGGAAATGTCATCAAGGATCATCAGAAGCTATCTGAACGATGCTGTGTTTCTGTCAGTTCGCAAACAATCAGGGGAAGATCAATAGATGTTAGACTAAGAGGGAGAATTCCACTAAAAAAGTCTTATTCAAGTGACAGAACTTGAATGAAGCGTCACGCTCGGGAATGTAACGCTCATCGGCTTTTTTTCGTCTTTCGTCGGAAATCGTGTTTGGATAGGGTCGGTCAGGATTCAATAGTCCGCGACATACACACCCCAAAAAAGAAATCACGTGACCGAAGGTGAGGTGCTTCCCCCGGATTTTGAGTAATACTCAGCCTTTCATCTTGTGTTCTTATATAGTTAGTTTTTTGTTTCCCAAAAGAGGAACAGTTTACACAAACTTCTAAAAAGACAATCCCTAGGGAATTTAAAAATAAATCAGATGATATTTATGTATATAGAAGAGTATCAGTTTTTATGCACATAGCGGGTTATTGGGTGCATAATATAAAATTCAAACGATCCGATTGCAACTATATATTTGTTGTAGATAAAAAAATCAATTTCGATTCAGAAAATGTCGAAGGGACAAAATATTTGAATCTTCTGGAACGATAAAGCTTAAAAATGCCCCCAGATATTGTTATAAAAATCATTTCACTTTTAATTTGATTTGTTAATATCAAAAAGATTCGAGTCAGAATATCTTAAAGGCAATTGCCAATTATCGTGCTTTACAAGCCTAACAGAAGCATATCTGGAATCACGTGGATTGTGGAACGTCTTGCATTCAATTCATTCATCTCCTGTAAACTGCAATACACTTGCATCTTCATAATTAAAATATATATATATATATATATATAATGATTGCATGTGGAAATATATGCATAAACAATTGTTCAAAATAACACAGTGAAAAAAATTTAACGGCGAAGGATAATCGAAAAATGAAGAAATTTAAGGTCAATCAAATGAATATTTGCTTTTTATATTTCCCTGTTTTATTTATTTAAATATTCAATTATAGATTCATGTGCATGTACTTCCTTATAATTCATTTTATTATACTATATAGAAAATGGATGTAGCATCAAATACTACAGAATCATTTGGATTTAATCAGTCATGTATGGGAGAAATTTATGCAGCGAAATGTAGAGCAGAAAATGGACAAATAATTCTATGGTTGCTATTTATATTCCACTAAATCAAAGTGTAGAGAAAAATATCGAATTCGTTCACAAAAACTTAGTTGCCTACGCTGAAGCCGGATCGGCTCTCTGAACAAATTACCTATGATTTTAAGTGCGGATTTTAATGTAGATTTTTCAAACGACAAATCAAAAACAGTTTATTTTTTAATCAAAATTCAATTTAATTATGTCAAATAATCCAAGTGAAAGCACAAAGAAGTATAGAACAATGCTTGACGGAGTGTTTTTTAGATATTTAAATAATTTTGAATCTATAAAGTATTTACAACCTATTTCAGCTCCCATAAACCTATTGTCTCCTTCTTAGAATACAATTAATTCACAAACATGATTGTATATTTTGCAAAAAATATTCCTTTATGAGTATGGACATATGAATAAATAATTTTATATCACAATACTAATATCCTCTTGTTTTTTATTCACCGAACTAATGCCTTATATAACACTAGCTGTTACCCGCCCGCTTCGCTGGGTATTTCATGATGTTTTATAAAGTTTTACTGCTTATATATATGTATAAATTATTGATATCTAAGTCCTAGCATTAAGAATTCGATTGAATTGAAAAATATACTTATACCTGTAACTGTCACCTGTTGATAAAAAAAAAGGGCAGAACTCATCTAATTTGTATTTTCTAAAAATCTCTAAAATTGAAGCATAGAATGATGTTTGCTCTTTCGTAACTCAAAAACCAAGTGGATTCCCGCAAAACCAATTTTCGGTGGATCTCTACTCCGTAAATTGAACATGCAAGCCAAATTTCAAGTCTAAATCTAACAGAAAAAAGCAAAAGTTTTACTATAAATATCCCCGTAATCCCGTTGAGAGCCGTTTTCCAAAATTACTGCTCTTAGCGGATTTCAATTCAACAAAAGAAAAATGCAAACCAAATTTCATTATTATAGTCCTTGTAGCTCGAAAAAAGTAATTTTTTTTGTCAATACGTCCCAGTAACCCCCTGCAAACCCCCAGAACTTGATTTGCTTAAAATTTATTCTTAGTGGATCCCTATTCAACAAAAGAAACACGCAAGGGAACCGGGACGTCCTCGATGAAGCAAAACGAGCAAAATTTGGCTTTACGGAAGAACATTATTTTCAAAAACAGAAAGACTTCATAAATAAAAAAAATATGTCATACAACCTATATACTTTTCTTAATATACTACAACATAATATTATTAAATTTTTAAAATATTTTAAGAAATATAAGGATTCGAAAAAGTACACACCAAAAGGAACTTTCGGATACATGGTGTTCATTAGGTACATGTATCTTTATTTTTATAACATATAACACCACAAAACATGCTGTTTTAGTTACAAAATTGTACATTTATTTAAATGCAATAAATATTTTTATACTACCTGGTTCAGAATTTTTTAAAAAAATTTTGAATTATGACTTTTTGAAATTTTGATAAAAATGTCATTTTTTTTTTACAAATTCAACAATAAAAGTAAAAATACAAACATTTCAGGAAGGAAATTAGAAGCATTAAATGCATTATCATGATACAAAAGTTCATACCAAGTTTCAAAAAAATATAATAAATAGATTTTTCTACACATGTACCTAAAAACTGAAAAAACACGTTTTGAGAAAAATGGAAAAAACTAAATAAAATGGTACACTTACCTAAAATTTGACTTTTAGAACATTCCAGCACTGTACTCATCTTGCATAGACTCTTCTAAGGCATCCTGCTTCCTTTTAATTTGCCTTTTAGTTGTCCTGGCTTCTTTGGTAGCTTTTTGGATACTCATCTCGGCTTCACAAATTCTGACATAGTCAATTTTACGAAGGCCTTCACAAGTATTGATACCTGGATATATTTGCAGTGCTTTTAATACTTCTGTTCTTGCGTATGCACCTTCATTGAAACATATTACTGCGTCCATAACACCCATTTGCAAAGTTTTTTTGCTCACAAATGTGTTTTTTGGCACACGATTCCACACACAGTTATTAAAGCTTTCGTTGGGGTTTTGAGTTCGGCCATGCAGACATTTTAATAAAAGTTCTTTCGCAGTTAAATCTCTAAATATTTTTTTTAATTTTAAGAAGAACTGCTTCTGGGAGGGAATGTTTGTGGGTGTACTTTTCACCAGATACAAGGCTTTTGTTGTACCCGCACCAACTTTCTTCTCCCAAAGGGCACAAACCATGTTGTGGATTTTTATCTGTCGACAGTTTATGGAAATATATTGCCCAGATGGATTTGGACATATCTGCGACTGATTTCCCAACATTTCTTCTTATGGCTAGGCCATAGTATTTTTGAAGCAAAAGAATTTCTGTATCTGTCAGCCTTCCTCGTCCAGATATTGCTTTATTGTCTGACAGCTTGGTGGATTTTAAACTGTTCTTTAGAGCTCTCAGTCTTGATCCCATCTTTTTTTGGACGTGGCCGATGCCCTCCAATTTTTCAATCGGAACATCCTCACCGTATATGTTGGACTCTTGAACCCCTTCGAATCTCCATCTCCAAGGTACTGAACATACCGAACATCGTAATTTGGTACTGAGCGATTGAAAATCCACAATGCTCCTTCACTCTCCATTCCCGCACTAAATCCATGATAGTTTGCCTGGCAATTATCACAGGTTTTGTTTTTGTTCTTACATTCAAAACAATATTTTGACAGGCACTCAAAATCAACAACTTTTCCGTTATCGAGAGAAGTTGCTGTTACAACGCCATTTTTTGACGTGTGTCCTCTTTTTTGCCAGGTCCCATCAAGAGCAATTGCTACGTCCTTATTGTTTTCGTTTGCAATAACAGCTTCATTAACGCTGCTAACCATTGAACGTGATGAAGCAGTTTCCAACGCATTAAAAATTGGCGTATACAGTCTTTTTCAAATTTAGCTGGAGGAGGAGGCAAGTTCATCAGCGCACAAAATGTCTGAGCTGCACTTTTTCCAATTCCAATGCATCTCATACCATAAACAAACCTCAAATTTACTTCATATCCTGCTGGCACAGAATTTGAAGTCATTGAGCCATGACTAGAGCCACAATACTTGCAAGTTGCTGATATACTGCTAGCAAGTCCACTGCGACTACTTTTATTTTCAGTAACATCAAAGCAGAAAGATCTATCACAATATCTGCATTTTGCAATATTGTTGAAAATATCATTAAGCATATTTAAGTCAATAATAACAAACCTGCTTTGAGATTCAGCTGAAAAGTTATCTTCATAGTCAAAATATCCTTTACTCTTCTCAATCTTTTTTTTGGAAGAGCTGACATCACATTTTTCACTCACTACACATACTGAAGTTTTTTTACGAATAAGACGACGTTTCTGATGTCCAAATTTCTTTGTTCGAGGCATAGCAAATATTTAAAATACTTACAAATCACAAACAAACAGAAAGTAAACAAGAAAAAGTCAATAAGCAGTGAAAATATGAAGTTCGTAACTCACGTGTTTGTATCTCAAGCAAAGGAAAACAACATTCTTCAAATTTCGCACAGCTTGTGTTATAAACAAGATTGAGTTGAGTAGTTATATTCCTTCTCAAACCACAAGAATAAAATAAATATATCCAGATTAAGTGATATTAAAATACCAATCTACAATCTACATAAAAGCATGTGTTTCGGTTACTGAAAGATGGGCGTGGCAGTTGATGTACGATAACGTAAACAACAGGTGTGGCAGCTGTTGTTTACATTTTAAAACCGCAATTACTCAGATATTAAGCTTTAAACCTATACATGTTATACATTTTTGGAATCAGCATTAACTCTACTTTTTTTTAAGATGAAAATTGAAAAATCGATTTTTTGAAGGTTTATCACGTCTCGGTTCCCTTAACAAATTTCAAGTATACGGGTCTAACAATTAAAAACAGGAATTTTTTTCTGTAACTCCTCTTGACCCCTCGCAAACATCTTTAGGTGTCAATTTTCATTTTACTCTTTGTTAGAGGAACTCTATTTCATGAAAGGAACATGCCTACCAATTTTCAAGCAGGATGATCAAGTAGTTTAAAAATGGAAATATTTATCGATTACGCCTCTTAATCTCCCGAAATTAAACTTGGTAGTTGATATTCGCGAAACTCAATTTGTAGCGGTTCTCTACTTTACGAAAGGAATCTGCTTATCAAATTTCAAGACTGTACGTCTAACAGTTTAAAAATGGGGATAATTGTCTATAACGCCACTTGAGCCCCGCAACGCCACTTCTGGGTCTGTTTTCACAAAACCCATTTTGTAGGGGAATTGCACTCTATGAAAGGAATCTGCTTAGCAAAATTTGAAGACTGTGCGTCCAATTAATTAAAAATGCAAAAAAAATTATCAATAACGCCCCTTGAACCCCCGCAACACCACCTAAGGGTCGATTTTCACAAAACACATTTTGCAGTGTATTTCTATCCTATGAGATGAATCTGCTAACCAAATTTCAAGACTGTGAGTATAATAGTTTAAAAAAAGAAATAATTATTTATATCTGCCCTTAACCCCCCGCAACACCGCTTGGGGGTCAATTTTCTCCAAACCCGTTTTGTAGCGGATAATTACTCCATGAAAGAAACATTCCTACCAATTTTCAAGCAGGTAGGTCAAATAGTTTAAAAACGAAAATATTTATCTCTTACGCCACTTATTCCCCTGCAACGCCACTTAGAGGTCTGTTTTCACAAAACCTTCTTATAGCTGATCTCTACTCTATGAAAGAAATCTCTTTATCAAATATAAAGACTGTGCGTCTAATAGTTTAAAAGTGGAAATAATTATCTATAAGCCCCTGCAACGCCACTTGGGGGTCGATTTTCAAACTCATTTTGTAGCGGATCTCTACTCTCTGAAAGGAATCCGCTTACCCAATATCAAGATTGTACATCAAGTAGTTTAAACATGGAAACAATTATTATTAAAGCCCTTAACCCCCCGTAACGCCCCTTGCGTTTTGAATTTCGGAAAATCCTTTCTTAGCTGATGTCTACTCTATCAAAGGAACATGTCTACCAAATTTCAAGTCTGTAGGTTGAATAGTTCCAGAGATTTCGTGATTAGTCAGTCAGTCAGTCAGTGAGTGAGTCGCTTTTCTCCTTTATATATATAGATTACAAAATTTGAAGTTTTAACTTCTATCACGTGGTCATAAGCACACACCTCTTTTTTTCAGTTTGTAGCAGTGCTAAAAAAGCTACGGCGGTCAAAAAGGGACAGATTAACTGTACAAATAATTAGTGGTCACAAGTTATATGGAGGGTTAATGCTAAGATATCGTTATCGCCGAAATTGTGTAAGACGTAAAATAAGATAAATGCTACATCCTGACTGCATCCAGACAACTGTGAAGTACCCACATAGTCTTATGATTTTGTCATGTATATCAGCAGCTTGTCGCATGTATTGTCGCTTTCATGCCATCGATGTCAGAGAATACATTGACACCATTCTAGAATGACACCATTCTAGAACACAAACTTCTTCCTTTCTTCAGGGATCTGTTTAACTACAATGCTTTATATTTTTTTCTGAAAGATTATTCTCCTTACTGCACAGTAAAGTAATCGAAAGATTGGTATCATTCTAAGGTCATTGAGTTGTTGTCCTGAGCTCAATCCTATCAAAAATTTGTGGCACCATTTGAAAACTCTTGTCCAAATGAAGTATCCATAAAATAAAAAGGATCTAATTGAGGATATAATAATTTCCTGGCGTCATGTAATAACGAAAGAAGAGCTTAAAAGTATTTTCAGCTCAATGAAACATCGATGTGAAGCTGTAATAAAAAGTAAAGGCTACCCCATTAAGCACTGATGACTCACTGCTATCATCAGTTTCTAATGTATGTCGATAGATATTGCAGCATAGCTTTTTTGCTTTGCAAATTTTTGAATTGCGTTTTTTGTATTAAATTATCTTTAGAATGATTTAAAACACTTTGCATTTTGGGCAACGTAACATTTTCTATTAGCATACAAACTTAAAAAACATAACAATTTTAAAAAATGTCCACAATTTTGGCCACCACTGTATATATTGATATGCTGCCTTTTTGCTCTCAAGGATCATTCACGTTTTATAAGTGTGTATATCTATGTGAACAATTTCACTCTTTTCTTTTTTTTTTGCTTTGGAGAGAGGGGTGGCATTTTCCAATTTTATCCAGGATGACAAAAATGCTAGAGCTGGCTTTATAGTAGCGCACACAGACCTCTCTCATAGGGAGGAGAATTAACATTCTAAAAAATTTGTGGACTAGAAAGCGCTGAGGGTAAAAATTAAAAACCTGTTGGTCTATGACGGCTATGCCCTCACCCCTCCATGTATGTCTCCGCGTTGATCCAAAATCAGTGAGCAAAGTAGTTGAAGTTTTCTCTTCAAACAATTCAATCTTTCAACAATGACACCCAGCAATTTAAAATAGCTATCGTTGGAGTTACCTTTCAGATTTTTTCGTAATTCTCAGTACATTTTGTTTTCCCTAATTCTAAAGATGTTAGTCCAATATAGGGTTTCCGATTTCCAGGGTTTTTCCATTCCCTGGAATTTCCGGGAAATCCCGGGAATGTAATTGACGTTCCCGGGATTCCCGGAAATACATCAAAATTTTAAAAACAAGTAATTTTTAAATAAAATCAATAATTATTATATAAAATAAGGATGCATATAAATTACAAAATTAATTTTTATTCATATAATTAGCTAAAAAGTACAAAAAATATATAGTAAATTGATGATTCATTTTTGAAATAGGACTTCAGAATGCATAAGCAATTTATACTTTTATCAGTCAGGCATGGAAAAAATGCTACAGTTAAATATTTTGTAAATTAAAAATCTCGAGGAAAAAAATTCACATTTGAAAAATAATTACTAAAATTAATGTTCCTTACTGACTCACATGTGTTTGAAAATTAACCAGTCAAAGCTGAATCAAATATTTCTCTAATGTTGCTACTAAGAGATAAATATTAATATATACTTGAAAACTCATTTGCTGCTGAAGTGCCGATTATGTACGCTAAAAATATTAATTATTGTATTTAAGATATTTTATTTGTTTTACCGATTTCTTATTTATGGAATTGCTGTATTTTTATTATATAAATATAAATAAATATTAACATAAGAATCTCACACACAAGTTAAGTTTAGAAAAATAATAAATAAGAAAAATATTGCGCAATTTCTTATAAAAATATTCTCCCCCAGTTTGTGGGTTCATTCCCTTCTTCAAATTGCTGATTCAATTAAATAGCTCATAATAAAGACAAGTATCCGAAATTTTTTTAAAAAAAAGATTAAATAAATAATAGTTTTAAGTATTAGTACTTACATTATAAACATAAATCTAGTTCTTGGAACTTCGATCACATAGTGCAGTCACGAAATAGGATTGCTTTAAAAACCCAATATTTCTTGTTAACCAAGCTCAATACACCCACGGCTAGCTGTGGAAAAATTCTCACCCCCCCAAAGTTCTCATATTACACTCTTACTTCACAGTTGGGGTAACGAACATTCCTTCGTCCGGAAGTTCGGGGTGAACGATCGCAAATTGCCACAGTAGGTTCAGTTAACGATGTCCGAGATTGAAATGTAAGGTCAAATCAAAAATAGCTACCTCATAGATAATTCAAGCCCCATGTGATTCCCGGGAAATCCCGGGAATGAGGTCTAATTCTCGGGAATAGAAAAAGTACAAAAATCTTAAGATTTCCCGGGTTCCCGGAAAAGAAACCCTAGTCCAATAATCTTCTTTTCAAACTTTTCAACTTCCATTCACACAAAAATTCACACATTTGTAGTGGGATGTAGAGTGCCACTGAAAACTGCACCGAGTGCCAAATATGGCACGCATGTCATAGGTTGCCGGTGTTTGCTTTATACAATCCATATGAAATTACGTCTGAAATGAATTAGGTTTTTGTAACCTTAAAAATGGATGAATCTAGGTATTTGAAAATTAATTCATGCAGTAATGAATAAACTGTAAGAGAATCAAACTATGAAATTTTAACAAATAGTTTTTTTAAAAAAAGAACTGGGATAAAAAATAAGTTTTGGTTTTAAAAACACAAATTTCATTCGAAAAAATGACTGTTATAAATATCAAAAGGAAAAAAAAAAAAGTAATGTTTGAAAGCAGCTTAAAGCTTCTTTTCCTGTCTTTTCTTTTTTTATCTTCACTTTTAGAATTTTATCAAAAATACTTATTCGGAAAAAACTTTAAAGGAAAAAAAAACATTCTGTTGTAATTAGTTATTTCTATTTTAATTAGTCGAACTTGTAAATGAAAACGGTCGTCCACCACGTCAAAAGCAGGAAGTAATTTAATTATATCCGGTATTCATATTCCCTATTTTTCTCTACACCTATTGGATCACTTCTTTTACTTTTCTTTTTTTATAATCTCCGAGGGGAAAAAATGAATAAAGGCATTTTAAAAACAAAGTAGAAAAGAAAAACTTCTGAAACAAAAAATTGTTCCAGAGAAATGAAACATTGAAAAAAAAAAAAAAAAACGGTAGTATCTTCAAAAAGAATTGTCGAGAAAAAAAAAAAAAATGATAGCAAGCCAATTTTTTTTTAGAAATTTTACAATCCAAACAACATACTTAACGAAGGAGAAACTTAAGTGGGAAAAAAGGAGGGAAAAAAACTAAATATCCAAAACTAATGACGTTAATGAAGAAAAATAATTAATGCATTTTTCTCGCTCGCTTAATCCAATCGAAGCGTAAAATGAATCCTTTAAAATTCTCCTCTTTTTATTAGCAGTCGCTATTCTTTTGGCGAGGCGTATGGAATGTTTATGCTCAACAGGAAAATCCTTCTTTGGCGACCGCCCCGCAAAAACACGCCCCCTTTCAAGTTTTTTTGTTCACTCCACCCTCCCCCAGGTGTTCGCGCTTTCTACTCGACATTAGCGCTAGTTAAGGAAATTGTTTTTTCCTCGACGGCCATGTTAATTAGCGTTCCGCCATTTTGGAACTCGGCGAAGGACGCGTGGAAGGCGGAAAAAAAACTTCTTAATTGGCAACAACGGCTTCTTTTGTTTTGAGAAGCAGGATTTTGGCACAATAGAGGCGGTTGCTTTGTTTCAGCTCTCATTAAATGGATAACGAAGTGCAGAAAAAAATTCGAATCTCTTATTCCGAATGAAAAGGGTCCTGTTTCGTTTAGGGGTAGGAAGGCGAAATGTCTTTAGGGACTGCAATGTTCTAAAGCGAGTGATTTACCTGGATACTTCTTTTGGCGTCAGTTCAGGCGATGCATTTTTGAAGATTAACAACATTGTGCTGCTAACTTTCGAATTCTGCGACGCACTTTGTTAAGAAAGGATTTAATTAACAGCTATTAAACTTTATAAATGTCTCTTTTCCCCTCGCTTTCTACTTTTCTGTTGTGATTCTAGAAGAACTTTCTACCTAATGATTCTCTTGGCAATAAAACTGGAAATGTGTTGGGCTCATTTCGAACGAACAAGCATATTCTGTTGTTTTATTGTTGTTTTTGTTATTTTTGCACTGTCGAGAGAATTTCTTTTGAAAGTGAAACTTTTATTAATTAAAATTTTTTTCTGCTTTGGTGCATAGGAAATAAAATCTATAAAATGGATCTATAAAATGCACTTGACTGTTTAAAAAAATTGGTACCAATTTTATTTACTTTACTAAGCATCAAATGAGTTATTCTTTTAGCTACAAATAAATCATCCAGCAAATAACTTTTCAATTTCGTTTATTATTATTCAAGTCTGCTTTTACCAATAACGATTTAGCTGCCTTAATTTTGTACAGTTTGATACAATACCTTTATTTTAAGAATACACTTTACCAATGAAAAATTTATTTTTAATGTTTTATTTTGCTTGAAGATTTTTTTTAATCACATAGCTTACTTGGAAGATAAAACAGTTGTTTGAAAAATTTTCCAGGGAAGAATTACACATGCACAGATTCAAAGTTTAACAATAGTTCCATTGCAAACCTATTCATCTGAATGTGCATATTAAAATTATTTATTCATTTTCGATTTCAAAAGATTTGTCAGGTAAAAAAAACAAGAGTTTATTTCAATAAGACAAAACAACTTTACAATTTACTTTGAAAATGATTGTAACCCCAGTAACCTAGAGGTCATGGTCATTGAACCCTAATGTCACAAAAAACTAGGGACCGAGGCTCGTTAAATCTGTCAAGGCTAGATGAACCTCGTAGTTTTGAGCTATGATCAAGTGACGCGACGAGAGTGACACCTAAGCTAGGTCCCTTTCCGAACTGTGGCCATGGTAGCCAAGTGGTCTAGGCATCGGATCGTGGGTAGTATGTCATGAGTTCAATCCCAGTACCCCTGAAGACCCGCAGTGTAGGGGAGCGATGCACGTTAAATCTGTCGAGAGCTCAAATGTCCTCCCATTGGTGTGGTGTGGTAGTTAGGAGAGGGGTGCCAGCTCAGGTGTCGTCCGCGTCACTTGACTATGGTTCAAAATTACGCGGACCGTGCCCAAAAGCCCTCGTGTAGCTGAACAGTGGAACGTTAATATTCACTGACTCACTGACTGACTGACTCTCTCCGAACTTTTACATCACTCCAACAGAAGGAATTTGAGCTACGACAGATTTAAATACTTCAGCCTCTGCCATCTTCAGTAGCAGTTTCGAACCCGTGACGCGACAACGATGGGATAATGTCGTGACCGCAAGTGTTCCTAATTTCTGGGTAGTGAGAGCTTAAGTAAAATCACCTTTTTGCTTACAAACTTATGCCATGAATTGACACCCTTATTATGGTATCTATCGCTACGAAATTTTACACCTCTTGCTATCAGCTACTTGTATCATCGACCGTTGGGCTCTTCCTCGTGATTTTGCAACTCGATATCGTAATATCCACAGCAATCAGCTACTTGTATCATCGACAACTGGTTTTCCCCCTAAACATCCTACTTGTTACGATTCGTTTGAAAAAAAATAAAGCAGGGTTCGTCTTCACGTCTTTCGCTTCCTCTTACCACATTAGCTGATCCTCCTGATCACTGATCCCATTCCCTCGCAGCCTTTCACTGGCCTCTTTCCTCTAGGTACCTTTGCGTCCAAGATTCGTCTGAACAGTAAAGCAGAGTTTCTCGTAGGTCTCTCGCAGTTTTGCGGGTATCACTCCTCTAATATTGCTGATCCCGTTCCTTTGCAGTTTTCTTTAGTATCGTCCATGCAGCTGGTCTTCCGGTCTTCTCTCTATCCGTCTATTTAAAACTCTCACGTCCCCAACAATTTCTGATTGAAAAGAACAAGGATCCGGCACCTTCAGTCTTGGTCCAAACCCCCAATGGTCCTTCCGGGGCCTGTGTGGACTACGACTCGCTTGTCGCCATCTATCGAAAACCATAATGGCCTATAAATTGACCTTCCACTGAGAATACAATCCTTGGCATTCCTTTCACATAATAGTGGACCATCCCTTTCACACATGTGTAACACGTCCACTTATTGGAGGAAACGAAATAATGAACAGTCACAAGTACTTACATTTTGCGGTCTCTGGAACAGAGGAGTGAGGAGGAGCGTGGAGCAGGCAAGCAAAAGGGGGTGGATATTTCCTCCCCCCGAGTCTGAACTAGGTGAATGCCCCCCCCCCATCGCACTGATAAGGGTTTCGGGGCTCCATACTGATAAGATATGAGCAGTGGAAATGCACAGTTTTAGCAATAATGAGTTATATTCTTCTATAGTTTTAATTAAATGGGTTGAGTTAATATATTCTAATTATTTTTAATTATCTCAATGGAATCAAATTTTAATTGGGATGAATTAATCAAATTTTTTGGAAGGAACATAATTTATTACTTAATGTTAATGAATATATTTTATTAAAATCTTTTAATTTTTCATTATATTTTTTCATAATTTTAAAACTAAAATATTATTTATCTGGTGGCGCCATCTATGAATGATTTGAATTCACAAGTATAGAATTAAGCCTCTTCCTAAGTTAAGTTTTGAACCCCAAAAGTCTTCGTACTTGAATGTTAGACAATTGTGTGTTCTAACCATTCGACTACGAAGACCTAATGCTTCGTTCAGATTTTGTGAACACATAAAAAAGTCGAATTAAAATAGTAAAAATAAAGTTGAGTTGTAAGATTCCTACAACTAAAAATTAATATCACTCTGAAAAATTCGATGCTATACTACTCAAAGCTAAGAATTTCTTTATTTTATTAGGTAATCGAAAAATTTTGGAAATAAACGTGTGAATGCATGTTTGGACCTAATCAGTGAAAATAAGTTTAAATGTAAAGACTGCAAAATAGTTTATTCTCTACAGTGCAATTTGAATCTTCATATTAAGACATTTCATTCGACATCTTCGTACATCTATCCAGTCTGCAAACACACTTTTATTAGAATGGATAATCTAAGACGGCGTAAATCAACAGCCCTTGGGCACCCATTTGTTTAAACCACTGCTTCAACTTCAGAAAGTTCATCTCGAATTATAGTACACCCTTATTCTGAGAAGGAAGATGCGCTTTTACATCCCATGCTATAAATGACGAGAAGAATACTCGACCCATCGAACTTTTCAATTCTACCAGAAAGAAAGTCTTCAATTGTTTCGAGTATGGAAAAGTGTTCTATTAAAGAAACAGTCTCTTTATCAACATGTAAAGACCGTTCACACACACACCGCAGCATCTTCTTTACTCTGTCCAGTGTGTGATTAAAACTGTTCAACAATACAGGGATTAATTGAACATTTGAAAATCCATGCAAGTAACGCAGAAGAAAATGTACCCAGCGCATCAACTGAGAACAATCCATCCTGTGACGTAGTCACAAAGGAGAAATCGCCCCTACTCATGATGAACTCCACAGCTGGAGAGCACGTGGCTTTGGCGTCATTGTGCTTTGTCGGGCAGCTGGACTGTCGGCGCCGGTGAAACTGGTAAACACTATGGGCTGGGCATCACTGCATTATTTTTCGTCCATAGGCAGTGATTGTCCGTCTTGAAAGGCTGGCGCCTCGGCAGACGGTAGCGGGTGGCATCAAAAGAGGAAAAGGTGGCGAGATGGTTCGAGTACCAGATGTCAGCCAAGCGATTGTCACCGGCGACCTTCGAGAGGGAGCGGAACCTTTGTTATCCCTGCACGAATGGTGGACTTACAAGACCGAGGTGCCGGGTGCAAAACCTTGAGGCCTGCCAATGGGGGTTGATGAAGGGCGTGGAATGAATCCGCCCCTGGAGTTTAAAAGAGTTGACCCAAGAAAAAGAGGGATGGCCTCCCGATCGTCTCCCACGATCGACCTCCGAGACGGAATCCTGGGATCTAGGAAGAAAGCGCGAGACGAGGACTCCCACGATCGACTCCCGAGACAGGATTCGACAGACGAAGGAAGAAGTGCGATCGACTCCAGAGAGGCCCCTGTGACGAATAAAGAAAGGCCGAGATCGACTCCCGAGATGAACGTTGAGATCGACTCCTGAGACAGTATCCGACGGGCGAATAAAGAAGACGCGGGGAGTGGACACCCATGCAACTAGCTGGCTAAATAGAACTGGCTGAATTGAACGAACACCTGTAACTGATTTTTTCTCTCTCTTCCTAGTGATCTTCTAAATGTTAAGAAGTGAAATAAATCAATTTTAGCTCACAAAAAAGTATTTTTTTAATGATTAGCCTGGCGTCTCAATATGCTACCAAGTCCACGACGCCACAACCCCATATGGAGGTAGGCAGTATTCCTTTATCAAACTCATTTCCTCTGATTCAGAGTGCACTTGAAAGTAGAATCAAAACGTTGCGCTTAAACAATAAGGACATTTTACTGATATCAAACAGTTTCTAAGTGTAAAAAAATCGGATTTTTTTAATGTAATTATAAAAGAATTACAAAAGGATAAACCCAAAGTTAATTGCATGCTTATATGGAATTATTCTAAAGTGTCAAATACCGGGATTATTACCGATGAGAAAAATTTTAAAACAAAAAATAACATTATTCTTACCCAAACAAATATTGGGGAACTTATCAATTCTATTGTTGACAAGCTTTTAGCGGAGACCGCCGATTTCCAAGAAAAAGAATCGAGATATTTGATTTTTTTTCTATTTGTATCTAAAATGTATTCTTTTTCTATTTGTATCTGTAATCTAATCTCTTGATTCTATAAATTTCGGAATCAGAATTAACAAATTTAATCCTTTACACGCTTTATTGTTTATAGATTTAGCGGAAATAATAAAAAAGGAACCTGCCGTGAAAAATGCACAAAATCACGATAGTTTTTGCTTTAAATGGGCTGTACTCTCCACTCTATTTCCGGTGAAGGATAATGAATATCGCACACAGCAATATGAAATTTACTTTAATACCCTAGACTTCACTAGAATAAACTTTCCAACTCCTTTAAGGTATCCGACTACCCTAAAACTGCTGAATTTTGCCAAAAATTGACAATTTTTTTATGACTTTATTTTATGGGCCATCTTATTAGCTTTATATAAATACTAAGTTTATCGTTTTCCGTTGACTAGAACAAAAACCAAGTGTTTTAGTAAAAGCAGATGCCATTACTTGAAGCAAGAGGTCATATTTTAAAACGCATTTTACTCGAAATGTGATTTTTTGAAAATAATCAAATGGGGTCAGCGATTGCTAAAGAAGTTTTGAACATAATTAACTGAATTTTTTTCTGTAAGTTCTGTATAATAGTAGAATTGTTTTAACCTTCAGATTTATCAATCACTGTTTTATTACAAAATTTACAGTCCCTTATGTGAATATAATCACTGTTTTTTTTAAAGCAATTTCATATAATAACTGAGATAAAGTGCTCTAGTTTTTGTAAAAAAGAAAATATCTCTTATCCTGAAGGTCATTTCAAAATTGAATAATATAGCAACACATTAGATTGAAAAAACTGAAAATTTGTTCATAAACCTTTGGTGCAGAATGGGCCGCGTGTATGCTATTTTTTGTCAGTTTTTACCTATTTTTACCATTTTAGTAATAATAATTTCTTTTTCTCTTCTTAATTTTAGCACATTTTTCTTAAAATGCATTAAACAAATCTAAAAATAACAAAAAAATCCCCATAACTCCTTTTTTTAAAAAAAAAGTTGTCGCAACCAGTCGGATACCTTAAACGATATAAAGAAATTTGAAAAAAAATGAATGATATATCTATTAATGTGTGTGGTTCAAATGAAGGAAACTAAGTGTTTGCTCTTCGTATTATCAAAGCGGAAAAAAATAAACATGTTGATCTGATGTATCTGAAAAATTCTAATAACAATTCTCATAATTGCTGGGTAAGAAAGAAATCTCTCTAGACTTGTTTCAAGTCGACTCAGCAAATCCCTTCGTAAGACTAGTATCTGCCGTCGTTGTTTGCTACATTCCTCTTCTGAAAATATTCTTTCAGAACTCAGAGAAAATTTCAATTCACACGATAGTGTAAAAATTGAAATGATTAAAGAGAAATTGCTGCATTTTAAAAACTTTCTGCACACTTTGAAAATTCCATTCGTTGCTTATGCAGATTTCGAATGTCACCAATTTTTCAACTTTACTTCTATATCAGAAATAATCAGACGATAAATTTTTAGTCGTTCAGTTTTAAACAGAAGGCACCACGTGAAGGCAACTGAAACCACCTCCCTATGGGACCCTAGAGGGATCTCTCATGTCGCAACCTGATTCTCCCTTACCTCTGCGTAACATCAAAAGAATCATTTACAGTAAACTGCAAATTAATAGAGTCTCCCTGCATGGTGAAGCAGCTGCAAGTAAAAAGTGGAATATCTTGCTTAACAAAAGTGGTAGAGTTCTCAGTTCCCTGCCTCGATCTGTTGGAGTTGCGTGCTTTCGTCTACTTACGGGACATGACTACTTGCAAAGGCATTTACATCGCATTGGACTAAAGGATTCTGCTTGGTGCCCTCTGTGCAACCAAGGTGAAATGGATGGTGACCACCTCAGACACTGCCCTATTGTTTTAAAGTTTTTTGTAGACAACTCTACGGAGACAAATTTTAATTCTTTTTATGCTTGGTCATCATTTTATTAGGCTGCTCGTCGACTAATGGCAGAGATGCCGAAGACGGGCGTAGGATAAAAAAAAAAAGATTTCGAATGTTTTACTAAGTCCATCTCATCTTGCGAACCTTCTTCCGAAAATTCTTTTACCTTAAAAGTACCAAAAACACGAGCCATATAGTTATTGTATATACATGTGTTATATGAATGGAATGTATAAATACTCTTTTGTGTATAGAGGAATGGATGCAGCTAAGGTTTTTATGGAAGTCGCGATATAAGAGCAAAGGAAATTGAATATTAGTATTCAAATAAAAAATCCATAATTCCCTTCACGAAGGAGCAGTAAGATGCTTATGGTTCTTCTAGTTACTGTTACATCTCTTTAGCGGTAGTTTTACAAAAGAGGACTGGAAAGTACGGGATCATTGTTACTTAACAGATTTTTACAGAGGCCCAGCACATCTCTTGTAATTTAAAGTTTAAAGTACCGATATTTCTACCTTTTTTATTTCATAATTTATCCTGTTATGATTCTGACTTACTTATCAAAGAGATTTGAAATAACGATTTTGATATAAATGTAATGCCAGAAAATACAGAAAAATATATTTCTTTTTCAAAAAAAAAAAAAAAAAAACAATTAGTAAAAAGTTTTCTGTTTGGTTTTTAGGCTCTTGTAGATTTATGCCAAGTAGTTTAGAAAAATTAGCTATAAGTATAAAATCAGATCAATTTAGAAATATAAAGTCACTTATTTCCGAAGATAAAGTATCTTTACTTATGAGAAAGGGATGTTTCCTTTATGATTATGTGTCGGGCCCCGAAATGTTGAGCGAAACATATTTATCTTCTAAATAGAATTTTTTCAATCGTCTCAATGATGAAGAATTGATGGATGATGACTATTAGCATGCAGTTTGCGTTTTGGATGTATTTAATATAAAACCATTAGGAAAATATTTTGATTGACATGTTAAAACCTACGTTCTTTCATTAAGTGATATTTTTGAAAATTTCCATAACGTGTGAATGAAAGCCTATGACTTGGATCCAGTATGGATTACACAGCACCAGGTCTCTCATGGGATTCAATGTTGAAATTCACCAAAGTTAAAATTAATTATTGATGGATTATTATATGTATTTGTTCGTAGAGAAGGGTATACGAGGGGGGGATTTCACAATGTTCTAATCGTTATACCAGAGCAAATAATAAGTACCTCCCTAACTTTGAACCTAGTAAGCCAGGAAACTTTTTGCTATATTTAGATGCCAATTATCCTTACGGTTGGGCTATGAGTCAATCCCTCCCTTTAAATGATTTTAAGTGGGTAGATTTTTTAGATGTTGACAACATCAATGGGAATGGGAATAAAGTATATATTCTCTAAAGGGATTTAGAATATCCGGAATCTCGGAATATCGGAGTGATGACCACTCGGATTTACCATTAGCTCCAGAATCTTCAATACCCACCGGATGTAAAGAAAAAAGATTATCAACAATATTATATCCTAAAACGAATTACGTAGTACGTATTAGAAACTGAAAACGATATTTAAAATTAGGTCTAGTTTAAAAATAATACATAAAATTTTAGATTTGCACCACGAATCATGGCTTCAACAGTAGATAAAAACGAACACACAGTTCCGTACTGAAACTGAAAATGAATTTGAGAAATTTTTTTACAAATTAATGAATAACGCCATCTTCGAAAAAACAATGGGAAACATACTGAAACGTATTGATATTCGTCTCTGCAGTAATGGGGAAAAGGCAGACCGATTAATAGCAAAACCTAATTTTAAGATAGGACCATTTTTAGCGAAAATCTAGCTGCATTCCATATGGACAGAGCTTGATTCACATTAAACCCATTACTGTGGGGATGTCTATATCGGATATTTCCAAGACTTAAATGTATGATTTTCATTATAATAGGATGAAGGCATGCTACGGAAAAAAATTTAACTCTGCTAAATACACTGCTGGCCACAGTAAATGTAACACCAAGAAAAACAAGAGATAGCACAACAAAATTTATTTTGTAGTTAACATGTTGACCAAGTATCGAATGATTAAATTTATAGAATTCTGTGAAGTGTGGTTTTTGCCAGAATCAGTAGCCAGAGTAGCCGCCATTGTTGGAGGTACAGCAGACCAAGCAGCTTCCACAAGTTGCCAAAGTTGATCTGGTGTGGCAGCTGGGTGTGTAATCTAGGTGAATCGTTGAGCAAACATAGACCACATGCCTTCTATCGGTGAAAGATCCGGAGAGCGAGCCGGCCAGGGAAGCCATTCAATCTGGTGATTGGCCTTAGGACAATGTGTGCCACATGTGGTCGCGCATTATCCTGTTGAAATATGGCTGTGGCCAAGCCCTGAAGGTAAGGAAGGACAACTGGCTCCAACGCCTCGGAGATGTAGCGCTGGCTGTTTAAAGTACCGGCAATGCGTACAAGAGGGGTGCGAGAGTGATATTCAATACCGCCCCATAACATAAAACTCGGTGCAGGACCAGCGTGGCGGTGCATAACGCCGCTGTTCAGCATCTTCTCTCCATGGTGTCTCCAGACTCAAAATCGACCATCGTGGTGTTGCAGACACATGCGTGACTCGTCAGTAAAGACAACTTTATTCCATTCTGCCGCCCATATCCTTCTTTCATCGCACCAATGGCGGCGGAGACGTCTGTGGTTCCGCGTCAAGGGTAGACCAAGCAATGGACGTCTTGCAGACAGACCACTCTGCTGTAAACGGTGTCGAATGGTACGCGAAGACACTGAATGATGCGTTACACACTCAATGTACTGTGCTATGGTTCGTGATGTGCTGATCGATCCGTCACTGCCATGCGCACAATTGGCCTGTCCTCACGTGAAATGGTGCGCTGAGATGGATGCGACCGACCACGTCGGTTCGTCGTACCCTCCTGCATCCAACGGTCACATAGCCGCATTGCAGTTGTTGGGTTTCATCCAACACGACTACTGATTTCCCTGAAAGATAATCCATAATCTCACAGTAAGCCACTCTATTCTCTCTCTCTCTACTCTCTCTCTCTACTCTCTCTCTCTCTCTCTCTCTATCCTTCCTTTGTCGAACTCAGATACTTCATCAAGAGCTGATCGCTGTTTTCTACGGGACATAACTGATCTTTTTTTAAAAAAACCACAAGAAAAACACAATTGCCGAACTTGAAATCGTCGAAATCTCCAAGCCTTAAATAGCGCTTTGAGGTGGCGCCACAGGCGTGCGTGATGTGTGTCTCGGCTGAAATTCTAATCATTTGCATATCTCACCTCCGCTAATGCATGTTGTAAATTTCATGTTATTTGCGTGCTTCCTTCAGGGTGTTGCATTTATGGTAACCAGCAGTGTACTTATACCGATAGTTTTATTTATCATGTAAAATGTATCAAAAACTACATAGACCTCTTTGATATTCAGAGTATCCAATAAAAATTATGTATATGAAATCCCTCGCAAAACAAAAATGTTTTAGGTGAAATGAAAATTGCTGGAAAGTGATGACGAAATTTATAGGTTTTCGTTCCAAAATGTATACCTTTGAGGTAGAACGCTGCCATTTGGTAAAGGTGTACAGAAATCAACTTTGCAGGGAAAAAATTGATTTTGAAGATTACCGTGTGGTGCCTAAGAAGACATTAATTTGTATGCTGTAATGAATTGAATTAGATGTGTGGCTCTCAACAAGCTTGCCCTTTCTGCTCATGATGAAAAAAGTTTCTTGCTAAATAATAAAATAAATACTTTGGCATTAGTACATTATTCTATTGACTGTGTGAAGTTAATTAACTTTTCACTTTAATTTGTCATTGTATATTTTTCTGTACATATTATTCTGTTTATTTATTTGTATATGTATGTATAATTCTGTATACTTAATTCTGTATATTTAATTCTGCATATATAATTCCGTATATATAATTCGGTATATATAATTCTGTATATATAATATTGTATATATAATTCGGTATATATAATTCGGTATATATAATTCTGTATATATAATACTGTATATATAATTCTGTATATATAATTCTGTATATATAATTCTGTATATAAATATAATTCTGCATATAAATATAGTTCTATATGTAAATATAATTCTGTATATATATATATATATAATTCCGTATGTATATTTAATTCTGCATAAGTCTATTTATAATAAAATTGTATTATTCCTGTTGAATTCTTACGAATTGTTTATCTCATTTAAAATTCGATACTCTGTGCATAAATAAAAAATATTTTTATTTCATTGATTTTTTTTTTTGTATTTTTTACAATTTACTCCTAAAATAACTTTTTAAAGGTATGTACATATAAAATAAAACATTTGAAGATGTTTTTTTCATTTGCAATGGAGTTTCCTTACATGAAACATCCCTTATCTATGCTAATATGTGGTCCGTCTAATTCTGTTAAAACTTACTTTTAAAACGTTTATTAAATACGAAATTGATTAAACCAATCCCTTCAAAAATCTTTTCGTGTTATGGTGCTAATCAAGAACTTATTATAAAATACCTAATGTTGAATTTCATGAAGGAATACCACATGATATAGAAAATATGCGAGATGTTCTTATAATAATAGATGATTTAATGAGTGAATTGGGTGGATGATAAAAAATTATCGAATTGGCTTACAAAGGGAAGTCATCATAAAAATATATCTGTTATCTTTATTGTTCAAAATATTTTTTATAAAGGTCGAGAAACGAGAAATGTTCCTTTAAATGCGTCTTATTTATGCTGTTTCAAAAGTGTTAGAAACAAACAACAGATTTCTTGTTTAGCTAGACAAATGTATCCTTCAAATTCAAAATTTTTTCTTGAAAGCCATAATGATACAACAATTCGTCCACACGGATATTTATTTATCGATTTGAAACCTGAAACTGATGAACAATTACGCGTACGTACGAATAGTTTTCCTGGGGATAAAAACATTGTTTATGTCCCTCGATCATAATTGCTTCTAGAAATAATTCATTTTACCGTAATATTTTTCTGTGTTAAAATATAGTATTTAAAGGATTGAAACGTATGGTATACGATATTCGCTTTAAACATGTCGTCTAAGCAATATATTAAGCTTTTAAAACTTTTAACAAAGAGTAAAAGTAAGAAAAAGATTTTGCAAAGGTGACCAAACTCTCTGATAGAGGCCATATATGAATGTGCTATGAACACTTTAAAAGGTAATGTTCCATTGACCAAGCACCAGAAGTCAATTCTGACCCCCTTTTAAAACGGTCGCACGGAAGTTGGGAGATAGATCTATTCCTTTGTATAAGAAAAGGCATTTGTTAATTCAAAAGAGGAAAGTATTTCTGAGTGTCTTAATTCCCACTGCCCTTTCAGTTTTATCTTCTTTGTTTAATGAAGCATACTAAGAAACTTATGCTTTTACCAGAAGAGAGACTTCGAAAAGTTGCTGAAGACTGATTGTCTACACTAGATAAACAGATGTGGATTCTTCAAAGGAAAAATATCACGGACGAAGAAAAAGCAACTCTTTATCTACAAATCCTTCAGAAGTTTGTAAACTTTCCTTCTATTAAGAATCCTGATATCAAGGAGACAGTGGTTACAAAACAAGAAAATTTTCAAAATCAGTCTACAGACATGGTTTAAGATAAGATAAATACCGTTACAAGTATATCACCAAAAGAGCATGTTGAAACCCGTCCCAAAGAGGAAGCAAGCGCTGATACAATTGAGAGGAGATATAGGAAATATAGCACCAGTGAAATACAAAAATATCCCAAGGAAAATTTTAATCTTTATCCAGCACAATCCTCGAGAAATGTACTGGGTACCAGATAAAGATCTAATAGTGGATGGAAAAATTATACGCAATAGAAATATTATAAAATTGATTACTCATCTAGTAAGGGACAGGAAAAAAAACCCTTTTGGATTTGAATTATTTAACGAAGTTTTAAAAAGAAAAAACTTTCCATCAATTACATTAACAATAAACATCTGAAAACAAACATATTATGGGGAAAACCTTTATCATGGATAGAATATTAAGTGTAATTTTTTGTTCCTAAATAAATTACTTTTTCTTTACAATTTTTAACTTGTTTAGTTCTTATTTATTTCACAAAATAAAACAATATAGTTTTTTATTCATACTAATCATTAAACATCAAAAGTATTATAAATATGTAAAAAAAAAAATTAAATTATAGTTGTCTTACAAAATAATAACACTAACACAAAATATAAGAAATATATTTTTTTTATTCACCATTTAAAATTTAATTTTACATTATACCTTTTTTTTTAAATATTGATACAATCAAAAATCATTGAGTTTATAACTAGAAAATTCATATAACACATAATCCATGGAATAATCTCGTCTTATGTTTAAAAGAAAATACGTGCAATAAAGTCTACAAACATTTGATGTAAGACTTCGGATGAATTTCTTACTCCATTTCACTTTGGTTAACTGTTATGCATACTTGGAAATATGATTCCCATAAATTTCTGGCAGAAATACATAAGAATCAAAAATTTCTAAAGTGTTCTTGCCTTTAATAGGTATTGCTAACCAGTGTGATCCTTCTTGGTCACATGTATCCGTGTTTATAACTAGAGTAGTATATTCTTTAAGAGGAGGTACACTGGTGTCCAAAAGTTAAGCATAGTTGATAATTATGTGAATAAAGAAAGAACTATAAATCAGAATGGCGGGAAACGTGATATGCGAGTGTAAAATGGTTATAAAATAAGGAAGCAAATCAAAAGAATGATAATAATTAATTCTATTCTCCAAAGTAGCAGTTTGAAAGAAAACTGAGCATAGCAAGGATTCACACTTTAAAGAAAAAAATGAAAGAAAACATTAAATGAAATACTGATGCTGCAGTTTAATAAGGCGTGTGGTCACCTCTCTGACAGCCAGGCACGCTGCACAGCGATTTACCATGCTTGCTATGAGATGATGAATGAGTTGTGGGATCAAACGGTTCCAAGCTTCTTGGAGAGCTCTCTTCAGTTCTGTAATGGAGCTTGGTGGGTGCGAAAGGGCTGCAGTTTGTCTCCCGAGCATATCCCATGCATGCTCGATAGGATTTAAATCAGGGGAGTTCGCAGGCCACGACATGCGCTGGATGTTTTCCGTTTCAAGGAAGTCATCAATCAGCACCGCTCGGTGACATGGCGCATTATCATCCATGAATATGAAGTCAGGACCGACAGCATCTCGAAACAAGGGAACATAAGGCTCGAGAACTTAGTCTCTGCATCTTTGAGCAGTCTCAGACTCCGTGTCAGAGAAATGGAGGTCTGTACGACCGTCCATCATGATGCCCGCCCATATCATTACTCCCTTTGATGGAAAATGATGTCTTTCCGTTATGTTTCTTGGTTCAAAACGTGTTCCACGTTCTCTCCATATCGTTACCCGCCGAGAATCACTACTCAGACTAAACCGGGACTCTTCACTGAACATCACATTGGCCCACTCTCTCGCACTCCAATGTTGATGTTTCAAATTCCAGTTCAAACGAGCGCGTTTATGCACAGACATGAGGTCAATGCAAACTGCTGGTCTTCTGGCATACAGGCCAGCATGATTGAGTCTCCTGTAAACAGTTTGTCTTGAAATTCGTATTCCCGTGGCGACTGTGAGTGCCAAACCCAGTGCTCTGGCAGTACTGCCCTTGTTACGTCGCGCACTTATTACCAGATATCGGTCTTGGCGAGGGGTTGTGACTCTTGACCTGATACTGGCTGTCGGGTAACATCTCCCTTTCTTTGAAACCTCTGCCACAGTCTTGAGAACACAGACCGGTCCACATTCAGAATTCGAGACACTTCGGTTTGTGATCGTGATGATTCCAGCATTCCAACGATTCTTCCTTTAGTAAACATGTCCAACTGGCGTCTTTATGCCATCATTCACCTTGTTTGATGGTTAACAACGTTCCTTCGCACAGCAGTTGCACAAAACTTGTCTGAACTGCCTATGCCGCGTGAATCGGTTTCTCCGCGTTGCGACATGCGTCGGTGTTTCGCGCAGGACGTAGTCGTTTAAAAGTTTTGCATAAACTCAATTTTTTTTCCTCACCCAATTAATATCCGCAAGAAATTTGGAATAATTTTACGAATATTTACTCCATGTTTTTCGCATTTTACGATTTATGCTTCATTTTTGGACACCAGTGTATTTCGTCTGATGGGAAAACTCCAATGAAATATCTTTACCCATCTATCTCTAGATAAAATTCGATTAACCTGGGACGCATACATTAGTTTCCAAAATTGACGAGCCCGTTTCTTGTTTTATTGATTTCAATCAGGATCTCAAATTCGTCAAAAACTATTAATGAAAATGTCTGTCAATGAAATGTTATTTTTCAAATTTTGTACGAGTCCGTTTAAAATAGAAAAATTTTTTTAAACTACCGTCTTTAAGAGAGAAAAAGTTAGAAATGACTTTGAACTAAATATAACCCAAGTCTATGATTAGAACTTTG
The DNA here is from genome assembly GCA_019973975.1 of Trichonephila clavata. Taxonomy (NCBI): domain Eukaryota; kingdom Metazoa; phylum Arthropoda; class Arachnida; order Araneae; family Nephilidae; genus Trichonephila; species Trichonephila clavata. The sequence continues at coordinate 55,233 of BMAO01018828.1, read as the reverse complement.
CACCAATACTGAACTGTGATTGGTTTGTCTGAGTGTTATCACAAAACTTAAATAAGCTGATTAGTGGGGGCTGAATAATCTATTCCCACATGCGCGCCTTGATAAAATGGATATTAACTGATTTTTTATATATTGACAAGCACATAGAATTTCTTCCAACTGAGTAATACTTTATTAGATTTCTGGAACATTTTCAGCGTGAATTAATGAGGTTCTTATCAAGATACACATTTCCATATATCTTGAACATTTATCTATAACCATATACTAAGTACACATTACATTTTATCCTACGGAGTAATACTTTATCAGACTTATGAGTTTTCTAAACGTGACTTCGTGAGGTCCAAACATGGATTCACACGTGTATTTACAAAATTGTTAGATTACCAAACAAAATAAAGAAATTCTTAGCTTTGAGTAGTATAGCATCGAATTTTTCAGAGTGATATTAATTTTTCGTTGTAAGAATCTTACAACTCATCTTTATTTTTACTATTTTAATTCGATTTTTGATGTGTTCACAAAATTTAATTGAAGCATTAGGTCTTCGTTGTCGAATGGTTAGAACACACAATTCTTTAACATTCAAGTACGAAGACTTTTGGGATTCGAAACTTTACTTAGGAAGAGGCATAATTCTACATTTGTAAATTCAAATCGTTCATAGATGGCGCCACAGGTGAATAAAATTTTAGTTTTAAAATAATGAAAAATATTTAATGAAAAAATAAAAGATTTTAATAAAATATATTCTTTAACATTAAGTAATAAATTATGTTCCCTCCAAAAAATTTGATTCGTTTATCCCAACTAAAATTTGCTTCCATTGAGATAATTAAAAATAATTAGAATATATTAATTCAACCCATTTAATTAAAACTATACATGAATATAACTCGTTATTGCTAAAACTGTGCATTTCCACTGCCCATATCTTATCAGTACGGAGCCCCGAAACACTTATCAATCTGAAGGGGTGGGGGCATTCACCCGGTTCAGACCCGGGGGGAAGAAATATCCACTCTCTTTCGCTTGCCTGCTCCACGCTCCACCTCATTCCTTTGTCTTAGTGATCACAAAATTTGACTACTGTCATAGAAACAGGTGTGTTCCAAATTTAGTATTACGTAGATCAAGGATTAGGAGTTTCAAGGATTTTATGCAGTCGCAAAAAACAAGACAGTTCTTCAGGAGCGATGGAAGTTTATTGTCGAAAAACAATCCCTGAAATACAGCATACACAACAAAATTCGCAGAATAGAAAGTCTTCACATTTTCAACAGCACTCAGAAACAACTATCAAAGTTTAAAAAACAAGTGTGTTGAGATTATTCACACGCCCTCGCTCGTCCTACACAACAGCCGAGATAATCGTTAATCGACTCTTCACGGTCAAAAACAAGACTAACTCAGCTTCGACGAGCAACTCCCTATTTATACGTCTCAAGGATCTTTCGAGAAAGATACGCTTTCACCATAGATCGGGATTTTTCGTAGATTTCTCCTCTAATTTCTAGAAGAATCCATAGGGTCATGAACTCGCCAAAAAAGGTCGCCATGTTGCCATCATAGTCGCCACAAATGATGCCAACTTGGATCTATCGCTAAAGTTTCGCCAAGTTTCCATTGAATCGGCATTATAATGTAAAGAACCGCGTTGCTTGTAATATTACAATTTTTAACATAAAATAAATACAACATAGAGTAATATAAATGTATTACACATCCAGATATAGATTATTTAGATTATTTTAAAAATTTATTACATAAAATTCGCAAGAATAGTTCACTTTGAAGAGAGACGTCACTACAACGGCCATGACCCGCGGACATAAGCCCCTGTCAGTAGACATAATCAACGCCCTAATGAGCTTTCTACTCCTCGCGCTATGTCAACTTGAGGACTTTGAGACTTGTTTTTAGTAGAACAAAACTAGAATAACTAGAAAACTAGAATCAGACACAGCCTGTAACCCTCGGTATAATTATTTTACTCTTAAATCTTTTTTTAAGATAACTTTTGTTGAAATTATGTATAATGCAACCCTTCATTTTTTCTGTTGTATGACATTTCCCCCTCCCCTGCCTCCAATTTTTTTGAATCCACAATTATTATCTTTCTCTATATATACACATAAAAGTTTTTCGTGACCCTGTAATATATTTATCAATCTTCTTCTTACAATGTATAGAAACAAATAGAGCTGCATAATACTTGAAAATTACAGTTTACAATTTGAGCAATGTTTATGAACAGTTGTGTAATTTGTATGATGGGGGTGGACAGGGGTGACGCCCTCCCCCATTCTTGCTATTTTTTTTAAAAAAAATTTTGAATACTATATTTTTTAAAGGAATTTAAATTCATACTATACGTTTTAACATAAAACATTTTGCATTAAAATCATTAAAAAACAATATCTGAACATTATTTATTGAATTTCTTTCAAACTTTTTACTCAATGTAATGGATGTGTTTTAATCAAGAAACGAAAGGGTAATCAATTAGATAAATTGATAAATTCATTTAATTACAATTTTTTATTCTTTGAATAATTTAAGGGGAATATATTTTTTGAATTAATAAAATCATTTGTAAAAATGAAGAGCTGAATGGAATGGCTGTATTGTGCTTGTATCCAAGACATCTCCCAAGAGAATTGGGTGTGCTAATAAATAAATATTTTGTTTCCATGTATGGGGCACTCATATATGAAAACAAGACGTCAAACCTTGTTCCTCGATTAATCGATTTGACGGACAGTCGTGACCTCAGGGCAGCGAATGTTTGACCTCAAGTACGTCACAACTCTCCGGAGACGTGTCCAGTACGATAAATTGACAATCCTTTGCCTGTCAAATGTTGTTGGATAACCCTGCAGTAATTGTGATTATTCCTGCAATAAATAAAGAATATCATGTTTCATACAATGGCAGTGTTTTTTTCTTTTTTCAAAGAATAATCGTTCGAATGAAAAGGAGATGGATCTTCTTATTGTGAAGCTTAACTTTGTATCTTGTCATTTCATCTAGGATTTTCTGTCAGCTTTTAAATATTATTTAGTAGTCGTATTTTAAGTGAATTATTCCTTCTCTAACGATTTCTTATTTCATTAGATTCAGATGATAAATATTTTTTGTAAAAGAAAAAGGTAAAATCAATATTGAGATTTCTTTAGGAAATATGCATGTCGTCTTAAAAAAAGATAACAATTAAATCAAGTGTTTTTTTAACCAAATTGCATTAAATTTGTGTACATGAATGTCTCGTTACGTAATGATGGCCCTTTACTTTCCTTCAATCGCATTTAAAGTGCAGTATATCTTAAACCTTTAAATTATTTTAAAATTGGATAAAATAATAAGATTCGATCTGCGAATAAATTCAACTGTTTCGAATAAAATCAAATTTTTAAAACTTTTGTGTTTTCGAATATTGAAACAAGTCATAAAATTGTTTGCCTTCATATTATTTATCTTTCACTAAAGCATCATGAAAATATTATACTTTGTGTTGCGTTTAATTTATTAATTTTAGGAATTTTTATGATTTCAGTTAAAACAAGTAATATGTATATATATATATATTAATTCTTTTTAGTCAATTTCTACTTAAGTGAACAAAGAAAACTTTAATTTTAGTTACTTTTTATTAAATAATTACAATTAACATAAATATTGTTACGTTGATCGGGGTTCGAGGATTTTATGCAAATCACTCGCAAGCAACAAGTCAGTTATTTAAGAGTGATGATAATTTATTGTCGCAAAAACAATACTTGAATTACAGGATGCAGCAATTTTCACATAATAAATCTCAGAAGGTCTTCACACCTTCAACAGCACTCAGATACAATTATCAGTATCTAAACTACACGGATGTAAAAGATTATTCACACGTACAGCCAAGTTAAACACGGTCAAGGCAAGTTTACCAGTCGCTAGACAAAACTAGACTGACTCTGTGACAAATCTATGTGCGACTTCCTACTAATCCTCTTGGGTATTCTTTGAGGCCAGCAAAATTCATCAATCCTCTCCAAAGAAGAAAGCGTGATTTGCGGATTAAGTTTATTTTTTATAGTTCTAGTTCGTGAATTAAGGAGTTAGTGAGTTAGAAGTGAAGAGATTAGATAACAGAAAGAAGTTCAGAAGTTTAGTTAACTAAAGTTGATAAGAAAGATACAAGGTGAAGATTAAACCAAAGGTACTCGCTTTCCTGCCCACTAAATTCAGCCTAGCGCTTCGGTCTCCTAAAACAAGGGACTCTCTCTTGCCCTGACTGTCTCCTTCGAGGGTTATCACCTGCTCCCCTTTACAATAATCCGCCTCCGTAAGCGCGGGAGTCACGCCTAACATCTCATAATCTACCGCCAACAGTAGCCAGACACTACACGTCGCCGCCAAGATTATGGTTAATTACAAATTAAGCATAAATCTGAAACCTCTTCCTAAATCTACACTGCCACCAACACAGATTCACATATACACAACAGTACAATCACTAGTAAATAACAATTATGAGTTACCTTATAACAACTACAATAGGAAACATATAAGTAAATACAAAATCAGCATATTCACATAAAAAGTATTACCAAGAATTTTCCAAAAAATAATCACTAATGTTAAACAATAAAGAAAAGTACAGTTAAAGAAAGTACAAGGAAATACACGTAGAAAAATTCACCAAATTCAAGTAACCAATAGCTTAAAAATGAATTAAGACACAAGTATAATGTTGCTTGAGTCTTTTAAATTCACTTTTTGTTGTGATTCTCCATCTGTCTTTCTGCTTAATTTTTTAACTTTTCTCTTGGAAAATTTTGACTTTTCTTCTTCAATTTCATCCTCCTCTAAATCCAATGTCTCTTTACTAAGGATAGCTGGATCGATATCATCTTTAGCTTTTTCTTTTATCACCTGAATTGATGTTTCTTCTTTTCCTTCATACATCTCATCATCGGCAGAAATTAGTAGTACATTAGATGAGTCTCCAGATAAACCCTTTTCACTCCCAATAGTGACAGGTTGTACTACAGCATCTGGATCCGCACTAAGCATTTGGGTTCGTTCACTTTTAAAAACAAGAACTTTCTCGATTACTCTAGGTACATCCATGTCTTCATCTGGCTTTTCCGTCAGTAGGTAAGAAAAGCCGATTCTGCTGTAAAGGCGGAACAGGCGGCGCAGAGTTGAGTTGTTTTCCTCCGGCTGCTGGGTTGAGTTGGTTTCCTCCTGTTGTTGGGTTGAGTTGTTTTCCTCCTGTTGTTGGGTTGAGTTGTTTTCCTCCTGCTATGGTTTTGGTTTTCGAGTTGAGGGGGGTTGAGTTGTTTTTCTCCTACTGTTAAGTTGAGTTGTTTTTTAAATGTGTAAAAAAATTTAAGTATAGAATGTTAAAAGTGTTCATGGCGCCACCTATTGGTTAAACTATACACTAATTATTAGATTTAAAAATGGATGAAAAAATAACGCTCAAATAAAAAAAATAAAAATTAATAAATCCAGATTCAAACTCACAGACCCAGAACAAAATGTCTCCATAGGACAATAGTTTTTCAGTTACGCTAACCATTGTCCTATGAAGGCATGCAGACCTGAAGAAAACTTAGGTTTATATATAATCTCATGAATTTAATCTTGCAGGTGAAGCAGATGGCGACATTTTCTTAATTAAAATGAAATAAAAAAATATTTCATTTATATTATTTTAATAATTTGTAAATTTTAATCTATATATATAAAGGAGAAAAGCGACTGACTGACTGAATGACTAATCACGATATCTCTGGAACTATTCAACCTACAGACTTGAAATTTGGTGGACATGTTCCTTTCATAGAGTAGACATCAGCTAAAAACGGATTTTCCGAAATTCGAAACGCAAGGGGCGTTACGGGGGTTAAGGGGTGTTATAAATAATTGTTTCCATGTTTAAACTACTCAATGTACAATTTTGAAATTGGATAAGCAGATTTCTTTCATACAGTAGAGATCCGCTACAAAATAAGTTTGGTGAAAATCGACCCCCAAGTGGCATTGCAGGGACTTAGGGGGCGTTATAGATAATTATTTCCATTTTTAAACTATTTGACGCACTGTCTTTAAATTTGATAAATAGATTCCTTTCGTAGAATAATGATCAGTTACAAAACCGGTTTTGTGAAAACAGACTTCTAAGTGGTGTTGCGGGGGATTAAGAGGCGTAATAGATAAATATATCCGTTTTTAAACTACTTCACCTACCTGCTTGAAAATAGGTAGGTAAATTTCTTTCATGGAGTAAATATCCGCTACAAAACGGGTTTGGGGAAAATTGACCCCCAAGGGGTGTTGCGGTTGGTTAATGGCAGACATAAATAATTATTTCTATTTTTTAACTATTAGACGCACAGTCTTGAAATTTGGTAAACAGATTCCTCTCATAGGATAGAGATATACTACAAAATGTGTTTTGCGAAAATCGACCCCTAGGTGGCGTTGCGGGGGTTCAAAGGGCGTTTTTATAATTTTTTTTTTTTTTTTTGCTTTTTTAATTTATTGGATGCAGAGTCTTTAAATTTTGCAAGCAGATTCTTTTCATAGAGTGCAATTCCCCTACAAAATGGGTTTTGTGAAAACAAACCCAGAAGTGGCGTTGCGGGGGCTCAAGTGGCGTTATAGATAATTATCCCCATATTTAAACTATTAGACGTACAGTCTAGAAATTTGATAAGCAGATTCCTTTCGTAAAGTAGAGAACCGCTACAAAATGGGTTTCGCGAATATCAACTACTAAGTTTAATTTTGGGAGATTAAGAGGCGTAATCGATAAATATTTCCATTTTTAAACTATTTGATCATCCTGCTTGAAAATTGGTAGGCATGTTCCTTTCATGGAATAGAGTTCCTCTAACAAAGAGTAAAACGAAAATTGACCCCAAAGGATGGTTGCGAGGGGTCAAGAGGAGTTACAGAAAAAAATTCCTGTTTTTAATTGTTAGACCCAAATACTTGAAATTCGTTAAGCATGATTCTTTTGTTGAATAGGGATCCGCTAAGAATAAGTTTTAAGCAAATCAAGTTCTGGGGGGTGTGCAGGGGGTTACTGGGACGTATTGACAAAAAAATCCTTTTTTTCGAGCTACAAGGGTTATGAAATTTGGTTTGCATTTTTCTTTTGTTCAATTGAAATCCGCTAAGAGCGGTTATTTTGGAAAACGGCTCTCAACCGGATTACGGGGATATTGATAGTAAAACTTTTGTTTTTTTTCTGTTAGATTTACACTTGAAATTTGGCTTGCATGTTCAATTTACGGAGTAGAGATCCACCGAAATTTGGTTTTGCGGGAATCCACTTGGTTTTTGGGTTACGAAAGAGCAAACATCATTCTATACTTCAATTTTAGAGATTTTTAGAAAATACAAATTAGATGAGTTCTGCCCCTTTTTTATCAACAGGCGACAGTTAAAGGTATAGGTATATTTTTCAATACAATCGAATTCTTAATCCTAGGACTTAGATACCAATAATTTATACATATATATAAGCAGTAAAAATTTATAAAAACATCATGAAATACCCAGCGAAGCCTGCGGGTAACGGCTAGTTCAGTATAATGATTACACATACACAGTAAAAGTGTGACGCAGAATACTCGTAATCAGCGTGAACGGTTTACGATAGAACTTGTCTTAGCTTGTGTGATCTTGATTCTACAAGACGGCGACTGAATTCTACGTCAGAAATTATATCAATGCTTAGAGCGGATGGATACATTGTTGGCTTTAAAAAAGTTTATTTTTATAAATCTGAAGAAGAAAAAAATGGTTTTTTTTTTAAAAATATGGTTATATTGTTAATTTTTCTCATACTGCTTTCTAGTTTTATTTATGTTGAAATAGTTTCATTTTAAAAGATAAATATCAATATACGTCTTTCAAACAAATTATCTTAGTATGTTAAGCATAAGTGATATTTTAAATATATTTTGTATAAAAGTAAGGAAAAATTTATGTTTATGTGTTTAAAGCAAACTCTTTGCCTTTTCCAAAGAGTATAAATTGTATAACTTGTGACGGATCTGTACACTGCGAGAAACGATTTTCAAAACTGAGAGCAAACAGCTCACACTTTTGAGTACTTCACATTCTCAAAATAGCTCCGATGCAAGCGTACTCAAATTTGAGAATCGCATATTCTCATATTGAGCAACAAGTACATTCTCATTTTTGAACCTGTTACGGGATCAAATTTTTGAGAATGAAAGTTCAAAATGAGTATATAATGCACTCATATTTGAATTTGTTAATGTATCAAATATGAGTTTAAAACAATAAAATGAGTATGTATAGCATTTATTTTCGATACTGTTGTATCTAATATGAATTTTTAACAGAAAAATATTTATCAACCCTTAAAGGATTTAAAAATGTGATACCCGAGTTGTAAATTTTCACTTTCTTCATCTTACTTTTTTATTTTATTTTCATTTCAGGAAATTTTTACACTTAACTTCGAAATCAAAATTCATTGTACATTTATTGTGTGTAACAAAAAGGTACACACATATTATCGCGAAAGTGCCTAAGTTAAAGATAACTCGACAAATTTGCAGTAACGATTTCGCATGTGTCCTACGCGCTGAATTAGCAACCATGTACTTCGTTTTATATAATGTCGCCAATACGGTGGCGACAATACGCAAGTATAAACAAAAATATTACTTTTCGAAAAAAAAATGCAACTATTATTTGATCACAAACTACATGTCTTCGAACTTATACCGCAAATATAAATATTTGAAAACTGCAAAAAAAAATTCGATGTAATAGTTAAACAAATGTGTATGCATTTTGAACTAGTTCCAGAAGCAATTTGATTCGTTATTTATATTTATGTTTCTCTAGAAGCATTATATTGTTTCCTTAAAATCATATACAAACAGAAAATTAACTTTTATTTAAAAAAATTCAGCCCTTCAATAGTAAGTTATTAGAAATATCTAGGAAACATTATTGATAAATAACATATTTTTCTAAGTAAAAATTTCAAAACAATGCCAGAAAGAAATAGCTTTTTTACATATTATGTAACCTGAAGAAAAAAACCTTTTGACTAAACTAACCCTCATTAGGCCCAGGTATGTAAGTATCCTTTATATCAATGGTTTTGTTTAAATAGAACACCACACCATCCACATAGAAATAAAGAAAATGCATTGCTATATTACAAATTAAGCTCGTTTTTTGTTAAATGAACTGATTTTACACTCTCCTATCACCAAAAAAAAACAAATATTATAGTTTTTAAGTTAATGTTTTTTTAATTAAAATACTTAAAAATTTTAGTCCTTTGAAGAATGTAAAAACAACTAAAACAGTACATTTTTGCATTAACAAAACATTTAGTTTTTAACCAACTGGAAAGAGCTTTTAGAGAAGTTTTCAGCACCCATTCCAGAAAAAAGAACATCATAAGGACCAATAGAATCATAATTTAGAAATTTTACTTGGTGTACAGTATTTTATTTTCAATACCTTTTTTCAATTATTCACTGTTAACAAGAAAAATAAAACAAACCAAAATCATATTGTTGAAATATTTATTCTGGAAATTGTACACATACATATTGTGATGTAGCCGCTCTCTTTTCCCTAATTAACCAGCTGTAATGTAGCCGCTCTCTTTTCCCTAATTGCTGGGAAAAAGTGGCCCGAATGGGCTCTGACCTCTGTTCCCACGACCATTCCTCAGAATCCGTGAGTGGACATAATCCCCGACCTTTGTGGAATTTCGGTTTCCCACGCGTCCTTGGCGACGGCGGGACGTTGAGGCGGCACCCAACATTTGGACCAGGAATTTTCCCACGTTGGAGAAGCCGACGAGACAAGGGACAAAGGGAGCCGAAAGGAGTGACCGAGAGCAACCTGGACTTTAAAAGGCGCGGGTTAAATTTTGAAGGGAGATGGAGAGAGAACCACTTAGAGGCCTCTCGAGCGATCTAGCGAGAAACTCATGGTCTGCATCTGCGATTATAGTCGACAACGAAGGACTTTGGCTGCGTTTACCCTGCATCTGCGATTATAGTCGACAGCGAAGGACTTTGGCTGCTATGCATCTGCGATTATATCGCAGCGAAGGCTGCTTACCCTGCATCTGCGATTATAGTCAACAGCGAAGGACTTTTGGCGGCTATTGCCAATTACAGAGACTGTGATATCAATCTCGGAACGAGTGTTCTTAGTTAATCTTTACTCTTAATAAATTTTATATTTATAAGCTGAGTGAAGTCATTACAGCTTATAATATATAAATATCTGGTGGCAGCGGTGGGATTTAAATGGAATAAATGCTAGAACGCACTTTTCTGCCCATGTTCGAAAATTGAAAGGTTTGGAGAGAAGCGACTCGCCCAGGGAGGAGAGGAATTTTCTCAAGGACATTTGTGTGTGACAAGTCGAGTTACGATCTGAAGACTGAATCCAGTTTTGTGCTAGTGAAGTGCCGCAGTTTCAACTACAAAAAGGAACAGTTGTCAAAGATCAAGAGGTTGAGCTTCCCATTGTCAACTACGAAAAGAAGTTCCTTAAACAACAAGTGAAGGAGTCGGCCCAAGATCAATCACAAAAGACGGAACCCCATCGAAAAGAGGAAAAAGAGGTTAGTCCCTTTCTTTGAGATTATGCTCGGGGCAGTAGTTATTTATTAGTTTAGTACTGTTTGGAAATTAAATTGTTTTTTGTACTCGCGCTAATTCATTTGACTACCAAGAGTCTAAAAGAGTTGTTTGTGTGAAAGTGTTTTTTTAAATTTATTATGTTAGTTTGGTTTTCGGGATCAGAATCGTAGAAATGTGTTTTTATTTATGTTATTGATAGTTGAGTACAGTTGTAGTTTAAAGCACAATTGTCAAGTTTGCATATTGATTTTAGACCAATTTAGTGGTGTTTTTAGGATTATACTTGTTTTGGGTATATGAGTATTTTCTGCATTTAGTGTAGTATTATTGTTTAGCATCTTATCAATTTTGCATATTGATTTTATACTTAGTGGTGTTAGTAAGAGTTTATTGGTTTTGATATATGTGTATTTTCTGCATTTAGTGTAGTACTATATTTTAGCATATGGTCAATTTTGCATATCGAATTTAAACTTACTTAGTGGTGTTATTAAGAGTTTATTGGTTTTGATATATGTGCATTTTCTTCATTTAGTGTAGTTCTCTGGTTTAGTTGGTTATAGTGTGTATTTTTCATCATGGCTTTCCTTTTAAAGCTGCGAAAAGGTGACCTATTAGATATAGCGAGGGAATTAGGGGTAGAAGCCCATGATGATCTGAGAAAGGTAGAAATTAAGGATAAAATTTTACAAAATGAGAATTATGATATGGAAACCATCAAAGCAGTAATGGAGGGAGTTTTAGAGGAAAATAAGGTTAGAGAAGTGAAAGAAAAAGAGGAAAGAGAAAAGCTAATTAGGGATCGAGAGTTTGAGGAGCGGAGACAAATGAGGGAATATGAGCTAGAACGTTTAAGATTGTCTAATGCTACTGATACGGTTAGTGTTTCGTCTGCCGACTTAGAAGGGCAAATGGTAAATAGACGTGTTAATTTAAAAGACTTGGTGCCTAAATTTGATGCCAAAAATGCAGATATTAATCTGTTTTTTGAAATTTTCGAGAGGCAAGCCAAAAAAGAAAAAGTAGCAGAAGATAGGTGGGTTTCACAGCTTATTCCTTTGCTTCCTGTGGAATCGACTGAATTGGTGGCAAAAGAACCACCTGAAAGAGGAGACGATTATCCTCACATTAAAAAATTACTTTTGAATAGATTCCAGCTAACTCCCGTAGCGCTTAGAGACAGATTTGAATCGCATCAGCGGAGATCAGGCACTTTATGGTCAGACTTGGTTTTTGATTTAAGGTCTTATTTAGAAAATTGGTTAGCCGGGATGGAAATAGAAAATCTATATAAGTGGGTTAAAAGAATTATTAGTGACCGAGCAATTAAAAAAGAGAGCCCCCATCGAATTAGTGGATCACTTTATCGATTCGTGGGACGCTTTTAAAAACGCTACTGATCTAGCGGAAAAGTTAGATCATTTTGAAGCAGTAAAAAAAGTGCATAGGAAACAGAATATAATAAAAGCAGGGGAGCGTAAGCAATTCGAGAAGCAACCTTTCGTGAGTAATAGGGTTAATCAGCTTAGCGAGAAAAGCAAACGTGTTAACGTTCCAAATAAGGGATCACTTAGAAATGATGGATTTCAGGAAAATTCTCAAATTAAGGGAGATAATCAAAGAGAATGGGAAAGATCATTCGAAAGGAAAAAACCCATCGTCTGTTATTTTTGCAACGAAGTTGGTCACATAAAACCCTCTTGCCCTAGGCTTACAAAAAACAATTATGAAACGGTGTCGAACTTAATTGTAAACTCCTGGAATGAGGACTATTTCGAAAAATTTAAAGTTAAATTTGAAATAAATGGCGTAGAGCGGGTGTGTCTGAGAGACTCCGGTTCCTCCATAGATTTGTGCGCACGCAGTTGGATCGACGAAAACGATTTTTTGGGAGAATATGTTTGGATCAAAAGCCCGTTGGATGACGTATGCCACTGCCTGCCACTCTCAAAAATAAAAATTAAAACTAAGGGAGGAGAGTATTACACGAAGGCGGCAATCAAGTTTGATAGCAGCGCGGACGAACCTTATTTGTTGGGAAATCGTACAGCGGAGCTTATTGAGTCAAGTGAGAAGGGTGTGCAAATGATAAACGTGGTTGTGACTCGAAGCGCCAGTAAAGAAATAGGTACAAATTTGCCCACGGCGAACAGCTCTCCGATAGAAAACGCAGATCAAATTCCCCCTTCCGAAGTACATGAAGAGGAAATGTTAGAAATTCCTCAGTTTGATGGGATGAAGGAAGTTTGTCTATGTAACTAGTTCCGACTTCCGGTCAGAACAAGAGAAGTGCCCGGATCTCCAGGTGTTGTGGGAAAAAGCTAGATCAGGCGTAGATGGGGAGTTTCAAATAATGAAAGGAAAATTGGTTAGGGTTACTAGAACCAAAAGAGGGGACGAAATACGACAATTGTGTGTGCCTTTGAAATTCAGGCTCGAGATTAACCGGTTGAACCACGATGTAATTGGAGGACATCTGGGTGTCCCAAAAACAAAAGATAGAGTTTTGTGTTATTTTTTTGGGCCAAATATTTACAAAGATGTGGAGGATTTTGTCAAAACTTGTGGCGCTTGTCAGCGGGTGGATAAATCTCGTGTTAAAGTAAAAGCCCCACTAAAATTAGTTCCGATTGTCGGGGAGGTCTTTCCTAGAATCAAAATAGACGCGGTAAGGCCACTCTCTTTTTCCACAAAAAGAAACCGATACTTGATTACTGCTATATGTGTAACTTCCAAGTATCCTGAGGCGGTCTCAGTTGAAAGCATTTCGTCCGTGAGGGTAAAAGATGCCCTTTTGGTGATTTTCTCAAGAATAGGTTTCCCAAAGACGATTTAATCAGCTCTCGGCACTTCATTCACTAGCGAGCTGAACGCGACCTTTTTTAACGAGTTCGGAATACGGGTGGTCAATTCATCTGTCAGGCACCCGCAGTGTTACGCAGTAGGAGAGAAGGGTTCCTAGAACTACAAAATGCGTCTTAAAAGCCCTTTGCTTAGAGTTGGGAGCAGAAGTGGTTTTGTCGCAGGGAACATACGGAGAGAAACACCCTGTTTCAGACCTAAGAAAAAAAAATTTCAAAGGCGGAACGAAATTATAGTACGGTAAAATTATAGTAATTTCCTTCTTTTAATTTGTTTTTGTGTGTGTGTGGGAGAGTATGTTTGTGTTGCATGTGTAAAATGTATATTGTTGGGTATCAAACCTTTTGAGCCTCTTGGTATGCAAACTTCCTTTTAATTTTTTGGGAAGTTAACCGAGAAAAATTCTCGGAGGTTAATGATTTAGTTTTTATTTTTAGTTAAGCTTTGTGTATTCGTATTAATTACGCTGCCCTGGGTTATCTCACTGAATGCGCGACCTCCTGCAGTGATGCCTGTGAAATTCAATATTATTTCCTAGTGTCCCATGAAATGGACACTTGAAGGAGGGAGGCAGCTGTGATGTAGCCGCTCTCTTTTCCCTAATTGCTGGGGAAAAGTGGCCCAAATGGGCTCTGACCTCTGTTCCCACGACCATTCCTCAGAATCCGTGAGTGGACATAATCCCCGACCTTTGTGGAATTTCGGTTTCCCACGCATCCTTGGCGACGGCGGGACGTTGAGGCGGCACCCAACATTTGGACCAGGAATTTTCCCACGTTGGAGAAGCCGACGAGACAAGGGACAAAGGGAGCCGAAAGGAGTGACCGAGAGCAACCTGGACTTTAAAAGGCGCGGGTTAAATTTTGAAGGGAGATGGAGAGAGAACCGCTTAGAGGCCTCTCGAGCGATCTAGCGAGAAACTCATGGTCTGCATCTGCGATTATAGTCGACAACGAAGGACTTTGGCTGCGTTTACCCTGCATCTGCGATTATAGTCGACAGCGAAGGACTTTGGCTGCTATTACCCTGCATCTGCGATTATAGTCAACAGCGAAGGACTTTTGGCGGCTATTGCCAATTACAGAGACTGTGATATCAATCTCGGAACGAATGTTCTTAGTTAATCTTTACTCTTAATAAATTTTATATTTATAAGCTGAGTGAAGTCATTACAATATATACATTAAAAATAAACAAGAATATAAGTGAGATTTTTGAAATAAGTTTTCTTCAATAACTTATTTTTTATTGATTTTTTTATAAACAGTATCTAATCTATATTATAGTCAACTTCTTTCTTATTTGTACAGAACAGCTGTTTTAATATAATATACATTGAATTATCATTTTAAATATAGGTTCTAGTGTATAAAAGTACATAAATAAACAGCTTTTTTATTTTTTTTATCAAATCATGTCTTTGAGTTATGAAATGTGAGTGAAAATGCCTTTCAAACAGTGTTGTTTCAAATAAATTACATGTTAGGATTTGTGAGTCATCTAAATTATTTACTGAAGAATTTATAAATAGCTGGTTCTGAGTGTAATTTTGAAATTTTCCTCATTAGAGTAAAATTTTTAAAATGTTGTTTATAATTATATAGTTTTCTAAACAGCTATCTACAAAATTTAGCATAACACATGTAGTGTTATGCTATCCCCATATGAGTGTTTAGAACATGACGACAAAGTCTACAATATGAAACTAATGGTCTTTGGCAGAAAGTGTAAAATGTATGAAATTCATAGATAAATTTTTATCGATAAAATATATGCATATAAAAAAAAGAGAAAAATTCTGAACTATGTGCAGAATTTAAAATAAATTATGAGTGGAAATATTACAAATGAAGATTAATGCTAACAAGCAGAAATGAAATTAATGCAAATTAAAAATAAAGCATTCATAATTTAGAAACAAGATAAAAGATTTAAAAAATGCAGTTTTATAAATATTACACATGAAGGTCTTTTCTGAATTTCACATTTATAAAAACAACAGTTCAAAAAATACCACACATTGGAACAATATATACAGTAACTAATTTGTTATGAGTACACTACACATTAAATATCTTTTAGAAGTGGTTTTGAAATCGCTGCAAATAAAATTTTGCCATCTGATAGTTTTCCATCAACGATGACAGTCTCCCACTAAGAACTCAAAATGAAAATAATTTAAAAGAATGGCTTATTCCTGGCAAGAAAGGAATTACATTAAGAAGCAAAAATGTAAGTAATTTTTTATAGAAAACAAATTAGAAAAATATCAGTGCCAGGATTTAAAGAAATAGAACACAACGTATTTAGAAATGCGAAGAAAAGTAGCAGAAAAAAATAAAGAAATTGAAACTGTAAAAATAATAACTGCGTATAAAAGCGTGGGGTGCTCAATATTAATAGTTATAATTTCTTACTAGTTCTATTCCAAAAAGCAGAGTTAGTGTAAAAATGTAGTACAAAGGCCCCCACGCTTTTACCACAATGACATTAATTTTCTCGTTAATAATTTTATTCTAATATTGAGATTTTAGTTCGATAAAAAAGTGCTTTTTTAAACTATATTTTAAATTTATGGGTCTTCATGTGTGTCAGACTGAACTGATATCAGCACTTAGGTACTATCACAACAAATGCCAAATCTAATAATAACTCGCCTAGTTGGCAACCCCGATTGGTACTTGTGCCTTATTGCAACCTATTGGTGACATTATATGAAATGAAGCCCTTGGTTGCCAATTCAGCATGTACCACACATAGGAAATCGGGGTGGCCAACTCAGCGAGTTATTTAGAATTGGTGATAACATGCAAGTATCCTCCAATTTCCTGTGAGTTGTATGTGCTGAATTGGCAAACAGGTGTTTCATTTCATGTACGTCGCCAGTTGGTTGCGATAATACATAAGTAACCAAGATTTCTTATGTCTTTCAACTTGTGTCCAACATACCTGCAAATAGGAGTTTTTGTACCCAAGCCGTATTAATTTTTGGTACTTACATATATTATTGCAACCATATTGGCGAAATTATATGTAATAAACACATGGTTGTCAATCTGGCGCATACGACACATGCAAAATCAGGGTCACCATCTTGACAAGTTATCTTGAACATTGTCATTGTTGTGGTAATATGCATTGTAAAATCTGGCGTATGATGCACACTTTTAACACAAAAAATAAGATTGAATTTTACGTGTGCATGTTACATGCCAGGTATAAAAATGAAAGCTTTAAAAAAACGTGAGCATAGGAAAAAAATTAGATTTCTACATAGATTGAAATGTTGTTCATTTAAAAGAAATGGCGTTCCTTATGAACTTAAAAGGTTGCACTTCTAGATGTATACTATTTTTTACTAAAGCTTAGAATAAATGTCTTTCAAACTTTAAGAGCATGGCTCACATACATCTCAGGTTTCTTCATGAAAAAGGGGGTGCACATTATACAGCAAATAAACATAGAAATTAAAAATTGCTACTTGAAAGTATAAGTGCATGTTATACGATGGTATGCATGATATGCCAGGTTTTACGGTAAGAATGTAATTTTTATCTACCTTTCTGTAATGAGTAAAAGTGTAAAATATATTAATATTGGATTAAATATAAAGAATCTGATATATATACTTCATTTATTTTCATCCAAATAAACAAAACACTATAGTCACAATAAAGGTCAATATGTTACGAATTAAAACTCACTTTGACTCAGCTTCTCTCTCTCTCTCTTTTTTTAAATATCAATTTAGTAAGATTTTTTAAATGGTCTTAAATCGCTTTCTGCACTATGTTATAAGATGAATCAAATTTAAACAATGTAAACCAATTATTAATAATACAAAATATCCATTAAATATTAGTATTAAAGTAGATACAATTTTTACATGCTATGTCCCAAACTGAAAAATAAAAATCATTCTTGAAATAGATTAAGTTCAATTTTACTAACTCTAATTATGCTCATTCTGTTATTTTCAGTAAATTTTGATTCTTTCAATATTCGAAAATGAGGGTGAAAGGAATCATAAAATAAATGTATTGAAATAGTTGACTCTTTTAAATAATTTCTTTATGATAACTTTTAAGACATTTTCCATACATTTACCAATAAGCTAAAAAAGTTCTTTAAAATTTACTAGAAATTAGTCTCTTAAAAAGATTAATAATTGAAAACAAAAATTTAGTTTGTAGGCTTGCCTTTTTCGAGACATGCAAGCCATTTTAAAGTTCAATATGAAAATAAAACTAAAATTATTCCAATGTAGCAAAGGAATACTTAAATTATTATTTGCCTATAAGGAAATGCCCAAAAAATCAAACAATATGACTTATTATGAATCAAGTAAATTTCATTAAGATATGTGACTACCCAAAATTCACAGTTTTGGTGAAAATTTTCAAAATTACTTTTGTGTTTTTATTTTATAGCCTATACACATTTCAGATTCCATAAAACACTCTATTTTTGTTTCTACGATATCTAGAAGCAAAGTTATAGCATAATTAGTAAATTGGATTTGGAGTTAACAAAATCAGATGCTGATCCCTACACAAAATATTTTTAAGATATTGAATTTAAATTTTCAGAACATGTTTTATTTAGTTGTATCTGTGTTATGAATCAAAATCTAATCTCTGTGTATATACAGTGGACCCAAAAAGTGTTCGTACACTTGCAATTTCATATAAGATTTATTGTTTCCGATTAATAAAAATTAATATTTTGGAATTGTAAATTTTTTATATCTGCAACTTGTTTTTGGTGGAATGACATAATTATTTTTTTAAAGATAGTATAACTATTATTTTTAAAAAATAATAATCAAAAAGCTAGTGAAAAATTACACCACTAAAGTCTTTGTACACTTAACAAATATATCAACATAGCTTTAAATATTGTATTTCGTTCTTAATTTAGAACTTAGTAGGATATCTTTTAGTGTCCGCAAAAACTTTTAAACGTCTTGGTGTAGATTTAATCAGTTTTTTGTAATTTCTGCATCATTATCCTGTTAAAATATGAAGTCGTCTGAACTATTTAAATTTTGAGAGGATAATTTAAAATTTATCTTTAAAATATTTAAATAGAGCTCATAATTCTCAATGCCATCAAAAAATACCAAATTACCTAATCCAGAAGCCTATTTAAACCCCCCTCCCTGCAAGAACACCTGTGTTGAAGCATGGAGGTGGAGGAGCTATTGTTCCACATAAATTCACGGGATTAAATGCCTCATTTTTTCATTTAAAACTATTATATGCCCATCAGAATAAAAAATGTTGAATTTTCTGTCATCCCAATAATTTTCCTGTCAATTTTGAATTTTCTGAAACTTAATCCCAAGAATCAAATTGAATCAATGAACCATGGAGATGGAAGTGTTCTTGTGTGGAGGTGTAAATCAGCCACAAAATTTTATAATTTGGTATTTTTTGATGGTATTGTGAATCATCAGCTTTATTTAAATATTCTAAAGTGAAATTTTAAATTATCCGGCGAAAATTTTGATATAGGAGACTTTTTTATTTTTAACAGGATAATGACACCAAGCACTCTGCTCTCAATGCACGCCGCTGGTGTCTTTATAACTGCCCCAAAATTTTGTGAAAACACCTCCTCAATCAATTTATTTAGCCCAGTAGAGCATATTTGGGGAGAACTAGATTTAAAATAAAAAGAAAATGACATATAAACACATAATGGGAAGTAAAAACAACAATCACAGAAGCATGGTGGTAAATCGATGCAGAAATTTCAAAAAACTGATTAAATCTATACCAAGACGTTTAAAAGTTTTTGTGGACACTAAAAGATATCCTACTAAGTTCTAAATTAAGAAAGAAATACAATATTTAAAGCTATGTTGAGATTTTTGTTAAGTGTATGAAGACTTTTGTAGTGTAATTTTTCAGGAGCTTTTTGATTATTAATTTTAAAAAATAATAGTTATACTATTTTTAAAAAAATAATTATGTCATTCCATTAAGAACAAGTTGCAGATATCATAAAAAAATTACAATTTCTATACATTAATTTTTATTAGTCAAAATCATTAAATTTTATAGGAAACTGCAAGTGTACGAAAATTTTTGGGGTTCATAGTATTTATGTACTTCATTGCATTTAAATGGGGAAAAAAATCATAAATTTTTTAAAAAATCGAGTTAAAAATCTTTTAAAAGTAATACAAATATATTTTAATTCCTAATACATATAAAGATGTTCCATTATTTATGTACTGTATAAATATTATTTGAAGACATTCATTAGAATTTTCTGTAAAAGATCCTAATTGCAATTTTTTATGAAAATTTTACTAAACTCGACAATTTTTTATAATCTATAAAACTCTCCAGAAAACAGCAAAAGGGTTAAAAAATTAGTTAAACATGAAGCTAAAGAGAGTTTGAGCTATAAATATGGTGAGTTTAAGAAATGTACAACTAGAAGAACATTTTTCATATTGTATTTAAATCTTTAAAAGCATTGTCTGAGAAACTTTGTTTTTTGGCTTAACGGTAAAGTTCACAAATGGATTTCTTTTTAAAGATATTGAATTGATATTTTGAGAAAATTTTTATTTTATTTTATTTGTATTATAGACTATAATCTCTGTGTATGTATTTATGCATTTAATTGCACATACAATTTGTAAGAAAAAAACATGTTTTTTTTTAAAAAATTGACAGATTTCAAAAATATTATAAATCTTATCGCTCTAGGCACAGATAATGATGTAATTTTTGTGCAGTTTTAATATTATTTGAATTTATTAATTAGAATTTTCAATACAAGGTTTACTGTAACTGCAATTTTTCACTAAAAATTCCCAATCTATCCAAAATAATTTAAAATTTTGTGGAATTTTATTTTAATGGTCGATTATTCGGTGAGATAACGAATTCATTCTGGCTTCGGGACACCTATCGCTAAGCTTGGCGATCGATTTTGGTCACCAAAAAAATTTGACATCGCCAAGGCCCCCTATACTACACCTTAACCCTTAATTCCTAGTTCTATGCACAACCTTTTTAAAGAAAAAAGTGTTTTTTTAGTTGAAAATTTATGTTTCAATAAAATGCTCCGAAGGTAGCCACATACCTTTTTTTTTTAAGTAATCCACCAAAAAAAGGCACATTTTTATTACATTTTTTCGCTAAATTCCTATAAAAGCCTTATATTAAAAACAAGGCACATACTTTTGTAAAAGAAATAGGTGAAAACATTAATTCAAAAGTCAAGAAAAAGACTGTTTTGATTTAAAGTCAAACACAAAATCAAAATAATCTAGTACTCATTTGTTCGTCCGCGGGTAGCGTGGTAGAAACGAAAAATAGTTCGGAAGATTTATGAGAACTAAATTTGTTATTTAACCCCAATCTTTAAAATATGTAGCCAGTATATTAAAAAAAATTCTTTAATCCTGAATATCTTTTTTAATTGGTTTGATAGTGTTAATTAACCATTTTTTAGAAATTTTGAGTACATGTAATGTTTTATATTCGTAAAGGCATGCGTTCAAATCTGATACATACAAACTCATTTCAAAATGAGTATGTCCATGTAGTCATTTTTGAGTATTTCTTTTTTTCTCCGTGTACGGTTCTTTACTAATCCTCTACAAATTTCTTTTAAGTTTTATTTATTTCAAACAATCTCCACCGTTAGCCAAAGCGTGATTTATGCAAATGAGATATTTTATATAAATTCGGGTTTAGTGAGTTAGAGAGGGAGGATGAAATGAAATGAGTAATAGTTGTCAAGTGAAGAAGTAGGTTTTGTAAAGTAAAGTGAATCGAACCGTCGGGAATCAAACTCATAGTTGTTGATAAAATTAGTCTATAGAAAAGCTACGAGAAAAGCTGAAGATAGAAGTCGCACAATAAAGAGGGAATACTAGCCGTGATTCAGTCAAGATCCAAGCGACCCACAAGACGAACCTGCCGTAGTTTAAGAAATCAGGTTAGTGATTCCAGAATTGTAATTACGTATACGTGTGTAGTTGTAATTGTACGCGCTTATCCTTCGTGGATTCAGTTTAGATTTCGTAGTTCCGCAATTAGTGACCCCTTCTCATTCTCCATTGTATTTTATTGTTCTTATATTTGAATAGTGTATATGGCCTTCCTTGATTAAGAAAAATTAATAAATATTGTTATTTGTAAATGTATCTTGTGAATTGGTTAACTCGCTTACACATTTAAGTATGAGTAATACTAGACGAGATGAGAATAATGTTAGGGGAGGCTATAATACACGACAAACTATTCATTGCAATAACCATTTAGTTAAATTATTTTTTTCTTAATTGAATAGAAATTTAAAAAAACATTTATTATACATTGCTTTAATAACAAATTGTAAATTTTAATTCGGTATAATGATTACACATACACAGTAAAGATACAAAGTAAATTGTTTATTCAGAAATCAACATCTTGTATTGCGCTTTACATTACAATCGTATATATACAAGTATATACATTACAGGAGAATAACAAATTGTAAAATTGATTTCAGTATAAGGATTACACAAAAAGATACAAAGTAAGTTGTTTATTTACAAAAGCAGCATTCCATTTTACATTACAATCTTTTATTTACATTACAAAAATCACATTATTGCGAATTTTTCACATCATTGGATTTTATGTCTTACTGCTTGCTCATTGAATAGGTCTAAATTCATCAATGACCAATGTCCATGGGCAAGCGTAGTAATGCCATCATCATTAATAAACCTTTGGTCATCTTTATATAACAGAGCAAGTTTGTTTTGCTTTATGGAGTGTATTGAATGAGATTTGGATCTAAATAAGTTCATGTCAACATATTTTAATTTTTGATTAAAAAGACAGGCTTTGTAGTCCTTAAATGTTATTTTATTTCTTATAGTTGTTTTTTAATTCCTTTTAACCGCTTTTCAATCTTATTGTTTGTTTTCTAGGCATACATTTTCGATTTTAATCCTACATATTCTGTCATAATATTTCCCTTGTTTTCATCCTTCATTTTCCCGATGACTTTTTTGTTAACAAGAGGTAAATTGTAAATGTTATTTTTATCATAATCTGAAGTATCATATAAGTTAATATCATCTTTCATGTCACTATAAAAATCATCAGTTTTTATTTCATATGTAAAAGAATCGGTGTCTGTAAACATGAGCCTTATTTTCGAGTCATAACGGTGCTTCATGTACTCATAGTGAAAAGAATACATAAGAACTTTTTATATGTCTAAAATTACCATTCCTACCTGTATTGGTTTCAAAATTTTGATTTTGGTTTTTTTTAGATGGACGGCCATTAAGTTTTCAGAAAATGTGCATCAATTAAAATTTGATTTCGCTATTAACTTTCGCGAACCTGCTCTTCTGTTGAGCATAAACGTATATCTACACTTCTTACATTTTCTATCATTTTCCCGAATATGCTGTTATTCATTAGTTTGTAATAATCCCCTTCTGGAAGTCATTTACAGCTTTAGTTCTTAATTTACTATTATAATCTAGGTAATTTTTAAGCCAAGGAGATTGAAAAAAATTTTTAAACGCGATTAGTTTTTTTCAAGACTAACCCTAATTTTAAATATAGCTTTAAATTCGAATAATTGAGAACATATTTTGTTTTGGGTTCCAAAGTAGTTAAAAGTCTAGGTTCTTTACAATTAGGTGGGAGCTTATTTTCAGGGGCAAGGGGAAATGAATGTTTGTCAGGTCTGAATGAAGGGGTCTGAATGTTTGTCATGTAAATCGGAAGAATATTCAAGATCTACTTCCAAGATGTAACCTACATCGGATTCATCTGATAAATTTAAAATATCCTGTTCAGTTAAATTGTTATCACTCCAAACAAAATCTTTTAAGGGTAGATATTTACTCATTGCATAACCGTACAAATTATTTGCGTCAAGGTACATTAAATATTTTATCTCATCATCTGGGTTAAAATTAGACATATATTTGTTGTTAGCTATAGCATAACAATTGCAGCACTGACTTATACCTCCTCTTACACCCTTTTCTATAAAAAGAAGCATGTCGTGATCTATGAACAGTTCGATAGCTACTTTAGTATGTAATAACATAGCATCCCATGATAAAGCTGGGGTGGTAAAATACCAACAGGGGTCAAGTTTATAAGTTTGCATGCATATTTTCCGAAAGTTTTCAAAGAGATCTGTTAACAATAGGACATCTGTTTTTACATATAGATCACAGTATTCACCAAGATTATTTAAATGAAATTCATTAAATACTTTACATGCATGATTATAATCCTCTACACTTATAGGATCCTCATTTAGTTTATTGTAAAATTTGCTAATAGGTGGTAAACAAGAATCTTTACACTTTTCAAAACTATCAAAATAATCATACGGAAAAACTCCTTTTCTTAAAAGTAAATCTATTTTTTCTGAATCAAAATAATGTTTCATATATTTAAAATCATCTTTTTTTAGTGCTTTTATCAAATTTTCCAAACTAGAAGACATGAATTTGAAAGAATCTAAAAACCTTAACTTAAAATCAATTGAAATATTTTTACTGAAGGAAATATATTTTTATTCGGCTTTCGGAATTAAATTAATTTGTTTTTTATCATATCCTAACTCTTTTATAAAAATATGGGCGTCATACCCAGAAAGATTATGGAAGAAAACAGGAAAAAATTTGGGGGTTTTCATTGCTAAATTACAGGCCATTAAATTTTTGAGTAACATGATTATGATCTCTAACCTTGATATTGTTTTCGCGAAAGGTTTGATCACAAACACAACAATTTTTAGCATTATCATACAGTTGTTTTTCTGATTCAGTATGAGGTAATAATGGTTTTGGTTTTTTATAAATATTATGAATTTCTATTGTATCTTTTTCTAACTTTTCAATAAAAAATTTTCAATACCTCTATATACTACTGGATCTTTATAATGCCCCCCTTGATAACTGATAAAATAACAAAAACCTTTTGGGACATGTTTTTCATAAATATTAGTAAATGAAAAGTTTGGATTAGGACAGCGAGTATCAGTTTTCCTAGTTACACACTCGAAATCCGCATATACAACAAAGGGTATTTTTAAACAATGTTGAAAATTTTTAAATTTTAAAAACTTACTTGCTTCTGACGGCATTACTACTCTTGCAGGACTTTTATGTATACACATATCATTGTGCTGAAGAAGTTTGTATTCTGTTTGGAAAACACTTAAACATCTTTTACATATAAATGTATTATGTTGATGTTTTGAGAGTTGCTTCGAAACAAGTCGTGATAAGCTTTTAATGAAACAATAATGTCCAAACTCTCCATTTTTTACGTAAAGCAAATCTATATGTTTCTCACACACTATATCACTAATGAGGAGAGGAAATATTTTAAAATCTTCTTCAAAAGAATAAATGTTTATTCCTATATCGTTCATTTTTGAAAAATTTTTCACCTCGTTAAGCGGTGTTGGAAAGGATATTCCATCAAAGTTCAACTTATTTATGTGGGGGACATAACTTGACGTTTTGTTGGGGTTGCTGTTGTTGGGGTAAAGAGCTGCGAGAATAGACCACATGAAACAATGAGAGTCCTTTTTATTGATGACATTGATTATTGCCTTAGTTTCAGCGATCTGCTTCGGCACCTCGATGAAGGATGATGAACCTCTGAATGGAGAATAACGGTTTGTGCGGACTTCGAGTCTTAAGATTTCGTCCAGCCCGAGTCTTTACCCTCGAAATCCTCACTTTCTTTCACTATTTTCTCAGACATGTTGTCATAAAGTCTGGCGAGATTAGTTTCTTGTAATACTTCATTATTCGGCGTTTTGAATTCTGCGTTCTTTATCATTTTTCCAGCATCTGTCTCTTTCGAGTAAAGGCAATGAACCCATTTACTCACTTTCAAGGCTTTGTAAGTTTTGAGTTCATTGCGAAAAATAAAGATTGTCTCTTCTTTTCTTAAGAGTAGAAACTCCTTTATCCTCAGTGAACTATCGTTATTGGGAAGATCAAAAGTTTTATATGCTTTTTGAAAAGCACTCTCGCTCTCTTTTGGTGGCAAGAAGATTTTTTCAGGAACGGCCGTAGAGGTTTCAGGAACTGCATCAAAATGTTCTGGGGAAGTCGTAGAGTTTTCAGGAACAGCCGTAGAGTTTTCAGCAGATGTGGACAACTGTGTTTTCTTTTTCCTACTTGAAACAGACAAATCCACTCTCTTTCTTTTTCCCGCTTCATTCTCCAACTTTCTTTCGCAGCTTTTATTTTTTAAATGTTTCAATAAGTTGTCCTTACGGGTAAAAGATGTATCACAAAACTCACATACAATTTTCTCTATTGAATTCACAGACTTTCTCTGCCGTTTTAACTCACTTTGCCGAACGAATTTTTTACTAAAGTCCACACATTGAAAGACGTCATTTTTTTCATGAACTTGTAATCTATGGCATTTTAAATCACTTTGTCGAACGAAGTTTTTCCCACAAATATTACAAGTAGACATAATGAAGCCGTAGAAATTTTAGAACGTTGCTACACACACTACTGAATCAGCAAACAAATTTTGTGTTCTGCTACTCTGTGACGATCAGGCACAGTACATATATTCGATAGAGAGAATTGGATTGGATGTCCCACACCAACCCCTTTTAAACTCCAGGGGTGGGTAGTACACGCCCCTCATCACTTCTCATTGGTTGGCCCAACAGAAATCTGCACATGGCACGCAGACTCATTAGCGCCCCTATTGGCGCGGATCTAACAATGACTCTCTCTGATCCTTCTCGCATTCACTGGCGACACAAGGTTCGTCCGAACATCTGATCCCTTACCACCCGCCGTTTTCCGAGGCGTCAGTCTGCAAAGTCAGACAGGGTATGTGAATAGATCAGCAGTGGGGTTTCGTCCTGCCCATTCAAACCACAGACCCACTGACGTCGAGACGAAACAATGAAAGCCCCAAAGCCACGTGTTTTGCCTCCAAGCTGCTCTAATCCATCAAACTAGACATGAATAGGGGATCAATGCTACCTTGTTACAATACTATGAGCAAATATTTTACTGCATGGCCTCTATAGGGGTCTCACTTTTATCTGATAATGAATCAAGACTTGAAAATGCAGGATGCAACATAATATGATCACGGACAGGGAAAAGAATTTATGAATTTTCTTTTTGTTATCACGCAAAATAAAATTTATAGAATTAACTGACTCGTAGTATAAATAGCAGCATCATTGATATAAATTATTTAGTTTAATCATGGATTCTCTCAAATTGGTTCTTCCATTTACTTTAATCTTGGCTGGACCATCTGGTAGCGGTAAAAGTCAGTTCGTTAAAAAATTAATTGAAAATAAAATGATTAAATCTTTTCCTAAAAAAATAGTTTGGTGTTATGGGGTTTACCAAAAATTATATGAAGAAATGCCGAATATTTCCTTTCATGAAGGTATTCCATCTAATGTGCACCAGTACTCGGATGCGTTAATTGTTATAGATGATTTTATGGGCGAGTTAGGGAATGATCCCCAATTAACAAAATTATTTGTAAAATATTCACATCACAGAAATTTAAGTATAATTTTTGTGGTACAGAATATTTTTAATAAAGGGAAAGAAATTAGAGAAATTTCTTTAAACGCCCATTATCTTGTATTATTTAAGAATCGAAGAGATCAATCCCAAATTATACATTTAGGGCGCCAATTATATCCTCGTAAAGTGAAATTTTTTCAAGAATGTTACACAGATACCACATCAAAGCCGTACGGATACTTACTTATTGATTTAAAACCTGAAACTGATGAATCCTTGCGTGTGCTCACAGGTATGTTTCCTGGAGATGTTTTTTATGTATATCAACCTCGATAACCCATTACTTTGAAACAAATAAATAGATTCAAATTGTTCGATGAATATTCATTAGTTTGCAAAATGTCAGTGTGTTCTGAACAAACTTTAGAGCTCTTAAAACTAATTTCTAAAACAAAAAACTCAAAATCTATTTTGAAAAAGTGTTCAAAGAAAGAAATAAAAACTTTGTGTGAGTGTGTGTTGAATGTTTTATGTGGTAACATATCGTTGACTAAAATTCAAAAAAATCGCTTATCTCCCTATAAAGAAAGCTTAAGAAAGCTTTCTAACAAAAAAACACCTCTTTACGAGAAAAAGAAAATTTTAATTCAAAAAGGAGAAGGATTCCTATCAATTTTATTACCAGCAGCTATTTCCGTTATCAGCTCTTGAATTCAAAATGGACTTTAGCAAAAAATTTGTATTGGTACCCGAGGAAAGAGTTCAAATAGCGGAACACTTATCGGAACTTGATCAACATATGAAAAACATTCTCCATAATAAGGATTTAACGGAAGAAGAAAAAGCAAAACTCTACCTACAAGTTTTACAAAAATATACACATTTTTCTGTTGAAAATCGAAAAGAGTCCGAATCAATTCCAACTGAAACATCTGTATCGGAAAATCAAGAAATGGAATCATTAAGCGAAAATCTAAAAGGTTCGATAGTGAAGACAGAAAAAGGGGCGTTTGAGGATGAAATTTTTAGAATTGTTCCACCTAGGTATAAAGAAAAAGCAAAAAATATTTTCCAGTTTTTTAAAGCTTCAAGTATCTTTCAGTTGGAATTCTGATGGTGAAATTATTTACAAAAACACTGTTATTTCAGGAAGTAATATTGTATTCCTCGTAAATGATTTTCTACGGAACCGAAAATCGGCACCTGAAGGAAGATATGTATTTTTAAGAGTTTTGAATGATGTAAATTTACCGAAACATCTAGATGTAAATAAAAAATTGTATCAGAATAACAAAATTATCAAGAAACCAATAATGTATGCTCGCAGAAATGCATGGTTGAAACTTTGAAATAAATGATACTCATTTGATTTTTTTAAAAAATGTTTCTTTATGATTTGAACAGTTTTCTTTTGCAGGTGAAAATATACTTATTTAATAAAATTTAAGTTTCAAATAGACGATAATTAAATAAAATTATACTAATTTTTTCAGGGAAAAAATTACACATAGAAAAAAAAAATTATACTAATTTTTTTAGGGGAAAATTATCAAACACACACACACACGCACACACATAGGGGAAAAATATATATTAATTTTTTGAGGGAAAAAGAAAATTAACATAGAAAAAAATATATTAATTTTTAAAGTAAAAATAAAAGAATATAATAGAAAAAAATAAAAGACACAAATATTTAGATTCATTCCATTTTTTTTTATTTTCTAAACACATATCTTACACCATATCGCTTCTTTACAAATTGATACATAATAAAATCATTTATATACAATTGATTTAAAATATAATGCTTAGAATAGCCTTGGCTGCGTTTGAATAAAAAGTATATACAGTATTGTCCACAAACATTGGATGTTGGTTGATTGAAACACTTTGGAATTCCATAATACATCTAAATAGGTAGTAGTACTAATGTTATAGAATGCAGGAGGTTGTCCAAACGAGTCATAAAATTCTAATTCGCTTTTATCATTCACAAATAATGCTAACCAGTGGGTTCCAGGCTGCGATGAGTCGTCAGAATTTACAATAGCATACATGTTTTCTTGCAGAGGAGGGCGTGTATCTCTAGAATAAACACCTTGGAAATAGGGGGACGTGGCCTTCTCTTGAGATAAGACTGTAAACAGTTGAATTCCATCCATTCTTTAATTTCCGAAATCATACAAGATATTTCTCGATTTGTTTATTTCGATTAAATTTTCAAACTTGGCGAAAACGATAACACATACGGTTTGTTCTAAAGATTTGCTGAATTTTAGTTCTAATCGCAAATTGCTATGTTTTATCAAACTTAAATGTTCTCCTGAAAAACATAAATCTGGTGAGAGGTTAAATCCAAATAATGTATTTGAATCTTTACATTCTTTTCTAGAAATAAATATACCTCTGTCTTGACCCATTCGATCTGTCCCAACGAATAGAGTTTGATAGGCACGTATGTATTGATCTTTAGAAAAATCGAGTTCTAATTTATTGTGAGGCACTGGTTGTCCATCCACATACACTCCAACAAAATTTGAATTAAAATGTTTAAACTAATAGGGAGATTTTGAAAATGTGCCGTGAAAAGCTTCATTATCAACACATCCTACAAAAAATTTTTCGGCATTTGGCCTGAAAATATGTTATCTTGTATAAAAGACATGCTTCCTTTAGGAATCGAATACACTTTGCACAGAACTCGGATAATTGGATATTTTACATTTGTTTTTTCCAGCGCTTTCGCATGACCAAGAATTACTACAGGATTCACGCAAACTTTTCGTATGAATAAAGAAACATGATCCAAAACAACTTTAAATCCTACAGATCCTTGCAAACAAAATTCGGGCTTGCTTCATATTAATTTTATTTTTAAATTCACTAAATTGAGTAAAAGACGATCTTGATGAAATAAATCTGAATGTATTCAACCAATCATGTCTACAGTTGCATTTTCTTTAAAAAATTCAGTTCTTTTCTTGAGACCATCATCAGAATCCTTGTAAAATAGTTCAGCCGTTAATTGGGAAGTTTTGCTGTCGTATCCATGGTTTAAGAGAGTTTCAATATAAGATCGATAGGGATATATATGTATTACTGGAATTGGAAACCCCACGCGATCATTTAAGGATACATCTACTTGAGAAAATAAGGAATGTATAAATAAATTCACAGGTCCTATAGTATCATCTTTAGTAATAGGAGTATTGTCCACTTTTACTATTTTCGTTTTTACATTTAATTGTGTTTGACTGAGATCTATGTAATATTCTGCACTTCCAGAAATGTGAAATTCTACAGGTGCGTTATCGAAAACGTTAGAAAGAGGGCGAAATTGTTTCCACTGCCCATCTTGAATAACTGTTTGAGTACCGGGTAAGTTGAAAAGTTCCAATTCAGATTTAACACATTGCAGAGAATCTTTAAGAATAAATGCCATTTTTACGAATCGAAAATATCGCGTGCACTCACTTTACGTGCTTTGGAGGAAATGATTTTTTTTGTTTTATACGCTTTCTTTTATACTGTCCTTTCCCCACCATAGATTGAACTCTATCGATAGCTTTCTGAGCTAATTTTTTCCCACTTTCTCTGCTTCTTGTTTTTACGGCTTCTTAACATTTTTCTCCTGACAATACATCAGAGGCAACACGATTCTCTGTCCTTAATACTTCTTTTCCAATAGTTTTACCTCCTTTTATTAAAAAGGTAAGGCCACTCTAAACAATCGGCGAAATATTCCTCCGATTCCATAACCCTTTTGAAAACTAATGGCCCTTGTAATGAGTCAGACCCGAGCCGATCTGACCTGCATAATGGTCTTCAAATCTTTTAGTACAGCAAACGTATGGTACACTCATCTTGGTGCTTTTATCTTCAAATGAGGGTATGAAAAATGCACTTCTTTATTCATAGTATTTGTCTCATGTGAAAATGAAGCACTATGATCACTTTACCTCTTTCAAAGGGAACAAAATCACCTGAATTGTGTCTCAGTTCATTTTGAATAGTTTGAAACGAGTGTCTCACTAAAGGTAAGAATTGAGGTCTATCATAATATTGACTAATCGTTTCCCCGTCTTCACCTTTAATTCGAACGATTCGCAATAAAGGAGCTTGTGTATCTCCCACAATTTGAGGTGAAATTAAATCGGAGTAAACGTAAAAAACAGAAAAATTAGACCATGCATCAGCAACGAATTCGCGCTTTTCATGTTACTCGTTATGATTGCATTGCGTTTGAACCCTAACAATTCGCTTAAATTCTCTAAATGAAGACTGCTACCTTGAATCGCATTAATTTTCACCCGTTTCGATGCTTTATTGTAATTTATTATGAACCGACTAGGATTTTTGGGTAAAGCAAGCGGTATGGCTGATATAATATCAAACATTGTTTCATAACACCCCACATCAATTGTTTGCTTAACGGTTGAAGTGATATTACCGTCACCCACTTTGTATCGAAAATAATTGTTAGTTTCATTTACGTTAAGCCAAGAATGAGGGTAGATGATTTCAGACAATCCCACTTCCCATTCACCATTTAAATAAACGGGGGAGGGTAACTGAGTTTTGAAATGAGATATTTTGTTTTTTGGAAAGAAATGCATAGAGCTATCAGAAGGTAATGTTATGTAGAAAGACATTTTGAAAATGAGTCCGTAAGAAAAAAATTTAACTACTTCTACTTTTTGAATATCAGTCACCCAATCATTAAACTTTTCAGGACAACCTAAAAATTTAACAAAATATTCAGGGATTCCTCGTCTTTTTCTTTGTTTGATGACATTCTCTACAGGATAGAAGCCAGAGTCGACAACTTTTTGTAATTCTGCTTCGTAATAAGTACCTTTAATCTCTTCACCTTGTAAATCTCTTAATCTATAAACGATCGGAATTCTTTGCACGATTTCATAAACTGTAAAAAGTTCTCTACTCCAGTTTTGTTCATATCCTTTTTCAAAGAGAAGTTTTTGCTTATTAATGCGCACAACATCACCAATTTTAAATTTAGGAGCTTAAGGTTTATCATTTCTTAGATCACCATATAAATTATTTAATACTTGCTTCCTGTTATGCCTACTTACAGAAGCAGGCTCCATTTTTATTGAACGGTGATACGAGTGATTATAACTGTGCATTAATTTATCAATGACGTCGATGTAATTTTTAGTATTAAATTCAGTGAAATATTTCCACATTAACACAAACTTTCAACTACGCTAGCTTTAGTTTCGTTATTTGTAGAAAAAAATTTTACACTCATATTTTTCAAATAATTTTGAACTATTTTATTTAAAACTCCTTACGAGCATCTGTTTGCAATAATTTATATAGGCCTCCTTTCTTTAAAAATAATTTCTAGCGCAGACTTTACACTTTTTCCAAATTTATCTTTCAGAGGAACTGCCCAAGCAAATTTTGAAAATAAATCAATGCAAGTTAACAAATACTTATAACCCTTATTAAATTCTGCTAAAGATTGCATATCGGCTAAATCCGCTTGAAACTGACGATCAATACCACTTACAAATACTCGATTCCGCCGAAACTTATGCCGAACAGGTTTATGAAGAGTGTAAGCATCTTTCTGTGATAACCATTGTTTTACATCTTTTTTACTATATTTCCCTTTAAAAGGCCTCCACACCCCCGAAGCTACTTGGAACTTCGGGATTTTCGTAAAACGCTGCTAAATCTTGATACATTGTTACCGACGAACAGGACTTGATTGAATGACTATTACTATGAATAGTTATGCAATTCATACTTTTTGGGAAAAGAAAAGGGTTTATGTTTAAAAACATGAGCATAAATTTTCTTTACTTTTATATGAAATATATTTAAAATATCACTTGTGCTTAAACATGTTTAGATAATTTCTTAAGAAAATATTTATATTTATTCTTTAAATGAAACTCTTTCAACTTAAATTAAACTAACAAAAAATAAAATTATTTCAAATTAAGCATGTAGAAGAAACCATTTTATTCAGATTTATAGGTACAAAATACCGTATAAAATTTATAAAAATATTTATACTGTATTTTTTTTCTTACTTTTGTATGAAATGTATTTAAAATATCATTTACGCTTATATAAACATTCTTAGATAATCTGTTTTGAAAAATATACCCACATTTATTTTTAAAAAGAATATTAACATAAATTAAACTAACAAAAAATCAAATTAACTCAAATTAAGCATATAAAAAATCCTTTTATTCAGATCCTTATAATATTCAAAATAATCAGGTGGACATAACATTTCTCTTACTTTCTTAAAATATTATCCAAGCAAAGACTTTCCAAAAATTCTTCAGTTACATAATTTATAAGTTCCAATAATAAAAAGTGCTCATTTTTTCAAAAAAGATTATTATAAAAAACATTCAAGAAAATGATTTAAAAACATTACACAGCCATCTTGTAGAATCAAGATCAGACAATCTAAGACAAGTTAAATCATAACCCGTTCACACAGATTACGAGTACACTACATCACATTTGCTATCAAAACAATGTAAATATTTTTTTTATTTCATTTTAATTAAGAAAATGATTTTAAAAAATGTCACCATCTGCTCCGCCGTCAAACTTAAATTCATTAGATTATAAACCTAATTTTTCTTCAGGTCTGTATGCCTTCATAGAACAATGGTTAGCGTAACTGAAAAACTATTGTCCGATGGAGACATTTTGTCCTGAGGCTGCGAGTTTGAGTCCAGATTTATTTTTTATTTGAGTGTTATTTTTTCAACCATTTTTCAATCTAATAATTAGTGTATATTTTAATCAATAGGTGGCACTATGAGCACTTTTAACATTCTATACTTAATTTTTTTTACACATTTAAAAATAACTCAACTTAGCAGTAGGAGAAAAACAACTGAACTCCCCCCATCAACTCGAAAACCAAAACCATAGCAGGAGTGAAATTGCAACAGTAGGAAAACAACTCAACCCAGCAACAGGAGGGAAAACAACTCAACTCTGCCCCGCCGCCTCCACCGCCTTTACAGCAGAATCGGCTTTTCTTACCTACTTCCGGCTCTTTATTTAAAAATTGTTTTTGTTCTTCCATTCTTTTACATCTCTGTTCTTGTAAGTACTTCCATTTTCTGCTTTCATTCTCATTTTATGTTGTTCTTAAGCATGTTGCATCTGCTCTTGCACAAGCCAATTTTCTTTCTACAATCTCGTCTCTTCTTCCGAAGTTATTCTTTCGTTCATTTTTATTTCTTCTTGGGCTTTACGTCTTGCTTCTACTACAATCATGTCCTGTAATGATATATTATTGTGTTTTTTCGCATATATTTTTTGTTATTCAATAAGTCTAATTCTTTTCAATGATAAGGTATTGTTCTGTATTGTGTCTTTATTGCCTTTGGCGACGGAACTGTCACCAAATTGGCACCCCTTGTAATCTCTCGAAGAGAGAGTATAAAAGGCTTTTCGCAATACGGCCGAACAGTCCTCATTTTTCTTTGAACCAGCCTATTACGCTCTCCACCAGGTATATTTGAACGAATGGATACAAATCCATGATAAAACCACACTTGGAACCAAACTACATTGGCAGGTGGATCCAAAAGAGTACTCATTATTATGTGTTTTTTTTTCGTGATTTTTATTTATTTTACGTCTAAACAAACTAAAATAAACAGTGTAACGCACGGTATAGTTCCAAGACCGAAATGTAGGTGCCGCCATTACAGTATTGTCTTGGACCGGAAGTGTGACTGTACGAAACACTGTAGTATCGTCAGAGAGAGTTTGGATCTGGACAAGCGTGCGTTCCCTGTTTCGATGTCCAATCCTGGACTATGTAAACTTTACTTATTTTCACTTATTTGCTCTAAATGTTTGTCTTGTAATTGTCTAAGTGTCTGTTCTTTGTAACTGTGCTATCTTATATCATTAAATATATTAATTTACCCCGAGATTATATTAATTACTTTTGGTTACCCCAAGTAATGACGTAAGCGGCAGTTACAACAGTAAAATACTAGTATTTTTACTCTTGGGAACCTTAAAGTCCTGTAATGTTAAGTGTAAATAGAGAGTACTCTTATTATCACTAAATAAAGCAAAAGATTTGTCTATTATATCTTTTCCTTTGTATATTTTTTTACAAGCATGTTTCATATAATTTGTTTGACGGAAGTGAAAAACGTGTGTTTATATTAAAAGCAAAAGCTATGCACGAAAGAACCTGATTAATCCATACTAATTACTATCCTAGGTCGTCCATATTAAGCAATATATCCTAAATAAGGAATTAGCGTACACAATAAGCACTTTGTACTGTATAAAAAACATGCTTTTCAAAGGTATGTAAAAAAAATTACTTCGCTTGCGATTTTTTAATAGCTTACCGGTTATTTTCTAAATTAAACTTACGATATGAGAAAAAAAGAGGAAACAATTTATTATTGTCATTGTTAAGATAAAAAAAATATTTCTTACTTAATTCTAATTAATATTGAAGTATTTTACTACGTGAGAAAGCGTTTATGTGTAATTTTAATTCTATCATTTTTTTAAAGAAGTTTTTAAGGGGAAGGGAGGGGGAAGACAAATATATAAATGGAATGAAAGTTACTAGGGCAGCATATGTGAATAGATAAATATTAATCATAGCATATTCCTAAAATTCATCACGACAATATATAATTTCTTGTCCAAAATAAAACAAAAACAAAATAAAAAAAGAAGAATTTTACAAGAAATCAATCTAAAAAAAAAAGTTC
The DNA here is from genome assembly GCA_019973975.1 of Trichonephila clavata. NCBI lineage: Eukaryota > Metazoa > Arthropoda > Arachnida > Araneae > Nephilidae > Trichonephila > Trichonephila clavata. Next base: position 19,411 of record BMAO01018828.1, on the reverse strand, counting down.
GAAGCAACATTTTATCCTTTGGAAAAAGTACTTCAATTTTTAAAAATTAGTCAGTCTTTCCATAGAAGTAAGGATAATATTAGTAGATAACGTTTGGAAGAAATTATTTCAAATTCTTGTATCGAAAGAAAACCATTTTATGATTTTTACTTAAAGGTTATTCAAATAGATTGCAATAAATCAAACTAAGAATAGAATTAATAATATTTTAGATATTTGGCTTCAGCACATTGGGAAATATTAATCTTAATAAGCCCAAAAGTTTTAAATACTATACTCCTTAGGTCTGAAGGTTGTCTTCTTATAATCATACTTTTCAAAGACAAACCTTATAAAACTGCCCATCACATCCTCGTCATCTTTTATCAATAAAAAAGGAAAGAAAATCAAGTTGTGAGCGGAAATAGGAGCCGTCATGGCCCAAAATGATTTCTTTTGGTTTCAAAAAGAAACAATTTGGCATTTGACCTCCCCTGTACAATGGAGGGGGTATAAATATCTATAAAGGCAAATCGCATTAAGGGGCCACCCCTAGTAGAAGCCCCTGGGGAAGCGGTCGGCCGCCAGACCGCAGCTGGGTCCTTTGGACACGTCTTGAATGGCCAATGGCAGTGGCTCAACTGTTCTTTCTTTCAAAAGGAAACTGTTTGTTAAAGTATTCTATAACACACTTGTGATGTTTCGCTGTGGTACGAGACGAACTGCATTTGGAGAAACCTGTACGTCGCAATTAACATACGGAAAGTAAAACTTTCATAAAATTTATTCTGTTTATTCAATTTTTGTTTTTCTTTATGTTTTTTTTCCTTTTTATTTAATTTATCAAGTTTTTCTTATATTTATTCTAATAACTTTTATTTATTTTAAATGGTTTACTCACTAAATATTTGTTTATTTTTTTAAATGGCTGATTCTTTAATTAAAATTGCACATAAAATTGCATGGAGATATTTGAAATTTCAAACTAGTGACGTGTTTAGAAAATTGTGCATATCACATAATTCATTTAATTTTCCTTTATATTCTTGCATTGGAATTCATATACTATAGGATTATTCGCATAAAAAACACTGAATAGACGCAATTTTACTAACAGGAATAAAAAATATATATATTCTTTTTTTAAGAAACATATTATGGGTTATTGTTTATATATATTTTTAGTTTATCATTCAACCAAATAGAGTATTCTTTATATGGTTGCGTGGCAGGAGCGGACACATAACATTTCGTGGGATGAGCCGATGCTTTGAAACTCATCGTGGTTTGAGCGAACACATTTTTTCCCCTATCTTAGAACAGATTCGATTACCAAATTACAAGGATAAATACATTTTTGCCAATCAAATTTAATTACTTGTATTAAATCGTTAAAATGTTATAGTGCTAATACATTTTAAACACAGCGAAATGTAATAGAAATAAAAACTTTCAGAGAAATATTTAAAAATTAATAGTATGTAACAATGTAATGAAAGGTATGAACGAATTTCAGGAAATTTGTGGAAAGCTGTATTTTAGAGTCAAATAAATATTAGGTTAGCAAGGTTGAATAGTATTTCTTTACTTGTATTTATTTTTCTTTTATCTACTTGCATCTTGCGTATTTTACTTCCAGTATTTATTTTCACTTCCTTTCATGAAACTAATTATTTGTATTGCACCTGTTCTAATATTTATTTGACACTAAAATACAGTTTTCTACAGAATTCCTGAAATTCGTTCATACCTTTCATTATATTGTTACTTACTATTAATTTTTAAATATTTCTCTGAAAGTTTTTATTTCTATTACATTTTGCTATGTTTAAAATGTATTCGCACTAGAAGATCTTAACAATTTAATACAAGTAAGTAAATTTGATTGGCAAAAATATATTGATCCTTGTAATTCGGTAACCGAATCTGTTTTAAGATGGGGGGGGGGAATGTGTCTGCTCAAACCACGATGAGTTTGAAAGTGTCCGCTCAGGCCACGAAATGTTATGTGTCCGCTCCTGCCACGCAACCCTTTATATATATAGGGGGCTTAAATAACATTAGAAGCATAATAAGGAGAAGAAAAAATAAAAGTTACATGCAATGCACAATAGCATTACATATATGTATACATGTATTAGTATGTTGATATATAGTTATCTATTCACATACAATAGTTAACAGATGACATTTTTTTTACAAAATTTGTAGTTATTGAAATCACTGAAGTAGAATACCATCCATTGGTTAATTAAAAATAGTATTCAGTTTTGTTCATATGCATGTGTCCTACTAGTTCGTATTAAATTAGAATAATCATACAGATAGCAATTATGAAATAATGGAATGAAGTAAATTTTTTGCTGCTTCTCCAATGGATTCTTTTTTTTCTTCGCCACATTGTTTTAAGACTTCTTGATTGAAATTCTTCCGAGTTCATCAGCAACACTGAAAATGAGAGAAGCAATTATTTATTAGACAACTATCAAACTATGAACATCTTACTTTTTAAGAAATATTTAACCAAGTAACACTGTGGTTTACATAAAAATTGCAAAAAAATCAAAGAAAAATCCCTAATGAATAATTTTTAATCTTCTAGATTTCTGGAAATTTTAGTTTCTTAAAAAAAGTTGGCATTTTAGAAACTTAAAAAAAAATAGAGTTTAATAGCTATAAAAATAATTACTGAGATACTAAAAAATATTTTTAAATAAAATCAAGATTTTTAATTTATTGTTGAAAAATAATTTTTAAAAAATGTTATAAAAGAATTATTACTAATATTTAATGAATTTGCAGTTAGTTTCTTCGATTTGATTTCGACTTTTTTTTGTTCACTTTTTAAACGTCCTAATTTTAATTTCTCCCCTAAATTGTTCTTTACGGATCTTTTATTTCTTTCTAATTTCAGTTGAAGATGCTTAAATAGATTAGTCATATTTAAATATTCATGCCACTTCATTTGGGAGCCGTAGAAATTTAGTTTATTAAAAGTACTCCTTTATTCAGTCAATCAAAAAGGAAAGCAGATGCCTTCACTTCTTTCAAATATTAGATATCTGTATACATGTGTAGAAGCAAAGTGACACTCTCTGAAACACTCATCACGAAATCTCCTGAACTGTTAGACTGACAGTCTTAAAATTTGGCTGACATGCTTCTTTTGTTGAGTAGGGAGCCTCTAAAAAATCGTGTTTGAGGATGTCGAATACAAAAGTTGGGGTAAAGGGACGTAACCAATTACTATACTTCTGTTTTAGAAATTAAAGTCCTGTCCTTTGTCTTTTATAAATCAAGAGGCGATGGTTATAAGATTACTTTTCAAACCAATGAAAGCTTAATCCTAGGATTTAGATAACAATAACATATAAATAAGTTATACTCTTAGAATGTGGGGAAATACCCGGGAAAGTGGCCGGGTCATAGCAAGTAATCATATATGTATAACAAAATTCGAATGAGTTTTTATATGATGGTTTTTTCAGAACCAGGAGCATGGACGTAGGGGGTGATAGCCTAGTGGTTCTGGTCTTAGAACTCGTTACTGGAGTATCGCGGGTTCTAGTCTAGGGACAACTAAAGACCCATCGTATAGAAGAGCTGATGTACGTTAAATTTGTCGAGACTCAAGGTCTTCCCTTTGGAGTGATGTGGTAGTTTGGAGAGGGGAGTCCCAGCTCAGGTGTCTCCGACAGCTTTTCCCGGTTTTGCATTTTATTACTCATCATTCTAGTTCTGGATTTCTTACAAACCTCTAACAATACAATTCCTTTTTATAGTGCCAAAAGAATTATAAAGAAATACTACAGAGAGCACTTCTGGTCTAAATTCAACCAAAAGAATAAACAAACGGTGTGGTTTAGCAAACTCCTTCATATTCCAAAATGGCCACGAGATAGAGCTGTGGCTGATTTTCGAATCGCCACTGGCCACGACTGCCTGTTCAAGCATGTAAACATGATAGGCATTGCCCAGAGTTCACTTTGTAAACTGTGCGACTCCAATGAAGAAATGAACGCCATTCATTTTGCACGCTGCCGTGCACTCATCTCTGGATCCAAGTGGAGCAGATATTGGGAGGCCAGACACAAAATGCGTGATTTATAGACTATACTGGGAACTTGTGTTTATTTTCTTATTATTTCTTTCATTGTTTTTTATGTTGTCCTTTGTTTGTTTTTTGTCAATATTCTCTGCTTCTCATTTTGTTTGCAGTTGTTTTGTAATCCGCCATTGGAAATAAAAAAAATGTCCTGGATTGTTGGATTGCCTTTGTATTCCGTTTTGGTAGTTTATTGAGTTAAGTTCCATGTTTTTTACTGAAAAAAGACCCTCTGATAGACATGTTGAATTTTTTTTCTGAAATTCCGTGAGCGCACATCTTGTGTATAGCTCACATACAAAATTTCGTTGCATTCCGTTCACCCGTTTGCGCTGTAGGAGGCCGTTTATAGGGAAAGTTTAATTATAGCCACCTGGTATATATTTTTTAGAATTGTGTTTTAAATTACATTATTTTAAACCAAAAATTTACAACAACAAAAATTCAAAGCGGAAATTTCAGCAAAGCAAAAAGTAAAAGAAAACAAAAACGATTTTATTGATATTTACCAAAACACCGAAACTTCCCACCGACGTTTACCTTACAGCTTTTTCCTACCAAAAGAACATATTTTGGAACAAGCTTTTAGTAAAAACCGACGCTAATTAAAAAGTATCAATTAGCGCACTGATTGCATTAGCAATCAAATTAAGTTCTCGTCATCATCATCAACAAAAAAAATTGTGCGGAAGCATCGGAAATTAAGAATTTAATTAAAATTTCCGGCCTCCAGTCCTTGATAGAAATTAATGTGAAAAGTAATTAAAAACTTTTAGCCAAGACAGAACACTGAAAGTCTCTGAACAAAAAATAAGAATCCTTCTCAAAATGTTACAGAGAGATCTGGTAATTTTGTTATTGAATAAAATATTTCGATGAAATGTTTCAAAGATGTTTCTAAATTTTATTTCCTGTCTTTTAAAGAACTGTGACCATATTTAAAGCAAAAATTGGTTAATATATACTTCACATATGCTGGGTATTTTTTATTTGACAAACTTAATCCCATGACTTTCTTTTTTAAAATTCTTTCTCTTATTTATTTATTTTTTTATTATTATGAATTATGTTCTTAATATTGTATCTTTTTCAATGCAAATTATTTAACATTATAAAATGCCTCTTTTGTTGTAATAAATAATTTCAGATCTATTCAACGATCTTCTAATCACAGCCAACTACTAAACAAATTTTCATTCAAATGATGAAGATAAGCTGTTCACCTTTCTACCACGCCAAAATCAGGTATTTAAACTAAATCGTGTTCAAGGCGCATCAGGCCGGCTGCACGAAGAGTTTTTGGTGGAATCGAACACTTACAAAGGGAGGGCCCTATTAAGGAAGTTCATTTTGGGACGAGACTTGGTATAATAGTAGTACTCCAGTAGGGTGTTAAGTTAAATGAATTTATTTCTTAAATATTAAATGATATTTTATGTAATTATTTTTTGTTTCATAAAGTAAAATAATTACTATAATTATATAAATATTTATATTAAATTTTAATAATATATTTTTATATTAAGGTATCCGACTAGGTTCGGAGACCAATTTTTCAAAAACTGATTTTTAGAATAAATTTATTGTTTTAAAGAACATGTATAGGCGTAAGAAGTTAGAATTATTAAATGAGTAACATGTATCACCCTTTGTTTTTAAGAAGAAAAAAAATTATTTTTATGAAATTTTAGTAAAATTTTTGAAGTTATGAAAAACGCCATAAATAAAAATACATTTCATATAATGCAATTTTAGTTTCATTGATATACTTCTGGATCCCTCTGAAGTGTCACAAACCGCAGAATAAAAAATATTTTAAGAAATAAATATTTTATTAGCATTTATATTTGATGTTAATGATTTTTAATCAAAATTACTGAATGTTCTAAGCTAAAAATGGCTTTAAAATGTGATTAAAAGTAGGTGTCTTAAAACCTGCGGTTTGTTACACTCTGAAGGGCCCCATAACATATATGTTATAAATTTCATTGAATTTGAATGGATTGTTTTGGAGATATCACGTTTTTCATGCACAAATTATCGTAAAAATTTCATTTTTCAAAAAACGCATTTAAAATATTTTTTTAAATTAGATAAAGTAAATGCTATAAAAACAACTTAAGAAACTCTCTAGTTTTACGTATTAGTCCTTCTCTCTCAATAATTATATTTCTTTTTTCCCTAATGGCTCAAACAACACCAAACATCAAGCATCTAAAAAGCACTTTTTCAACCTAGTCGGATACCTTATTAAATAATATTTATAGTAAAATAAATAAAGATTATTAAATGATATTTTATTTAAAAATTAGTTGCTAATAGCTTTACAATGTGAAATACAACATATTATCAAGAAAACGTTATATATAACATAATACATTATTATAGAATCGAATACATTATAACACATTATTATTACTATTATTATTAACTTAATTATTTTATAATTAATATAATAAAAATAATATATGTCTATTTATATATTATTAATTTAATTATTTTATAATTATAAAACACTTAATAAGTCCTTTTTATAAATTTATTTAATTTGCGGATAGAGTTCGAGTAACGCTGTCAACTTTTTTTTCAATTCATTTAATTTTTTTTTAAAATTAAATAAATTTAATTAAAACGACTTATTAAATATTTTATATAATTATAAAATAATTAAAATAAAAATATATAAAAAAAGATATATTATTTTTATTATATTAATTATGAAATAATTATTTTAATAACAATAATAAAAATAAAGTATTTTATAGATTATTTTATATTATATACAATATTTTATTTATAATATGTTGTATTTCCCATTGTACAACTGTTTGTAACTAATTTTTATATAAAATATCATTTAATATTTATTATATATTTTATTATAAATATTATTTATTAATAATAAAATATATTTATAAAATATAATATGAATATTTATATAATTGCAGTAATTATTTTACTTTATAAGAGAAAAATAATTACATAAAATATCATCTAATATTTAATAAATAAATTTATTTAATTAAAAAAATAATTAAATGAATTGGGGGGGGGAGTTCATCACATGATTAGAATCCTAGCCATCCGCGTAGAAAGCAGATGCTTCACCAGTTGAGCTACTGCGTCGTTGGAAATAATTAAAACTTAATTGTATAAAATCTAAGCATGAATTCGAAGACTATTTTCTCCGAATTGACTGGCCATTCGGCGTTAATACACTAAGGGTTGAACATCCTATTGGAGTACTAATATTATACCAAGCCTCGTTCCAGAATGAATTTCCTTAGTCGTGCCCTCCCCTTATTAGATGGATTGAAACGTCTTGGATGGAGTTAGTAAGTGACCCGGTTCACTACCTCGTGACCCGGTTCACTACCTCGTGACCGACGTTGTTTTTGTCGACTGGGCGGTTCAAGTCTCGGTGCTACTAAAATTTTACCATGTAGAGGATGGTACGTGTTAAATCTGTGTAGGTCAAATCCTCACTTTGGTGAAGTGTGGAAATTTGAAGATAATACTTAGGTCCTTTTCTTTTTGAACATGGTTCGAATGAGCCAGTAACTCTTGTATTATTTCAGAGTGCAACGTTCAGTGGCACACACAACGGGGAGGGGTGTCCTGGGGTCCGGACACCCCCCAAAGCCCTTGATTTTTTTTGATTGATGATAATCCGATATATATATATATATATATATATATATATATATATACACTGGTGTGCAAAAATTAAGGACGAGACGGTTTTTTCAATATAACTTTGTACAAAAGCATTCCAAATCAACACATTTAACACCGTAAGATCCCCAATACGTAAGGACATGAGTAATGTAAGCAACACTTACTAAAAGAGAAATCAGAGGGATAAAAAGAAGCTTTATTGCAAAAGTAGCATGGAGCGCAATGCGACTGAAGGCCGAAACATACCTGTGATGGGTGTCCAGCAAGAAATATCCGGTCTTTAGTAAGGGATATGATCTCCCCTGACTGCTAGGCAGGTTTCACAGCGTCTGCACATGCTGAGAATGAGGGTGTCAATGAGTTGTTGAGGCATTGCTGCCCATTCGTCTTGCAGCGCCAATCGAAGCTTCGGAATCGTTACTGGTGGTAAGGTACGAGCTGCCAAGCGTCTGCCTAGAAAATCCCATACATGCTCGATGGGATTGAGATCCGGAGATCGTGCCGGCCAATCCATACGTTCAATATCGTCACTCTCTAAGAGCTGTTCGGCAGCTACTGTGCGATGACATGGTGCATTGTCGTCCATGAAAAGGAACTGCGGACCCATAGCACCCCTAAAAAGACGCACATATGGAAGAAGAATCTCGTTACAATAACGGGTCCCGTTGACTGAACCTGCGTCGAAGATGTGAAGGTCTGTACGACTACCAAGCATGATGCCTCCCCAAACGAGAACACCGCCACCTCCATACCTGTCCCTTTCAATGATGTTCGAGGGATGATTGCGGCTTCCCCGCTCTCTCCAGATGAGTATGCGATGAGAATCGCTACTCAGACTGAATCTGCTCTCATCTGTAAAGAGTACTCGTCCCCATTCATTGTCTCTCCAATTCCGGTATTCCCGGCACCACAGAGAACGCCTTCTCCGATGGGCAGGCGTTAGAGGTACACACCGTACAGGGCGTCGTGCAAACAGACCACCACCGTGCAGTCTTCTGGCCACGGTAAAACGCGATATCGGTCGTCCAGTCGCCTGTGTCGTGTGTCTAGCGATTTCTCCCGCTGTCTGCCGCCTGTTTCTTCTGGCCTGTAAGGCAATATACCGGTCATCTGCGGGTGTAGTTCCTCGTGGACGACCACTACTGAACGCCTGGATAGCTGTTCCTGTAGTTTGAAATCGTCTCCAAAGTCGTGAAACAATGCTGTGAGCAATTCCGAACTCTGCAGCCACACTTGTCACACTGCGACCTTCCTCCAACTTCCCAATGATTCGACCTCGGGTAAAAGCATCCAGATGTCGTCTTACAGATTGATTATTCGCCATTTCTCGCTGAGGCAGCAACTCGGTGTGATTTTAACTGCTATACGGTGTACAATCTCTTTGCCAGAAATACTAATCTTACACTGACAACATGCTTTACTACTCAGACACTCCCCCATTACGTCTACCTGCATATCTGCGCATGTGCTACCGTACATCACCTCACTTAATCTCCTGATTGGTCTTTCTGTCCGCTCTGCCTCTTCGTTCAGCTGATATGCTAATTTTTCGACTTCGTCCTTAATTTTTGCGCACCAGTGTATATATATATAAATATAAATATATATATATATATAGCGAAAAATTAAATTAAGTACTATTAATTAACAATTTATTTTATTAATTAATGCTAATTATTAATTCAATAATTTATTTTTTTGCTGTTTTTTGTTAACAAAATCAGAAGAATCAATTGATGTTGTCATGAGGTATGATACGAGTTGCGGGACTTTCAATCATGGAAACTTTTTGTGTGCGCTACTGGCAACGTTAATACGCAATTTCTTCGACTGGGCACCGCCTGTCATAAGTTAGTGACCATGGCCATTTAAGACTACTGTGGCTGTTGCCCCAGTTACTATACCGTGTAATTCTGAACCACTATCAGATGGCGAAGTCTGCAACAAAACTGGTACCCAACATCTTTATCATGCCAACGTGAGAACGAGTCATGAAATATTTATTGGAAGGCATATGATGCAACTCAACCAGAAACAAGACTCGAATACACTGATTCACCGAAACATTACCAACCGCGAGCTCGATGTAAAAATCATCGCAGTTACCACGACCATTATATAGCATACAATGCATTGTTCTCTGTGACGTAGTCATAAAGGAGAAATCGCCCCTATTCATGATGAACTCCACAGCTGGAGAGCACGTGGCTTTGGCGTCATTGTGCTTTGTCGGACATCTGGACTGTCGGTGCCGGTGTAACTGGTAAACACTATGGGCTGGGCATCACTGAAATTATTTTTCGTCCATAGGCAGTGATTGTCCGTCTTGAAAGGCTGGCTCCTCGTCAGACGGCGGCGGGTAACATCAAAAGAGGAAAAGGCGGTAAGATGGTTCGAGAACCAGATGTCAGCCAAGCCCTTGTCGCCGGAAACTTTTGAGAGGGACCCGAGCCTTTGTTATCCCGGCACCAATGGTGGGCTAGCGAGACCAAGGTGCAGGTTTCAAAACCTTGAGGCCTGCCAATGGGGGTTGATGAGGGGCGTGGAGTGGACCTGCCCCTGGAGTTTAAAAGGGTCGACCCAGCGAAAGAGAGGATCGACTCCCGAGATCGACTCCTGAGACAGTATCCGACGGACGAATAAAGAAGCGCGAGGCGAGTGCCAGCGGTAGAGAAATTTGACGATCTAATTTTCGAACTCCGAATCCAGAAGACCTGATGCCCGGAGAAGACGCGAGGAGTGGGCCCAAATGCAACCGAACTAGTTAAATAGAACTAGCACCTGAAACTGACTTTTTTTTTCTCTTCTCAGTGATCTTCTAAATATTGAAAATCAAATAAAGCATGTTAGCTCACAAAAAAAAAGTATATTTTTAATGATTAGCCTGGCGTCACAATTCGCTACCGAGTTCCACGACGCCACATCTCCTTCGTGAGTTCGGATGACTCTGAAGTGAAAAGAGTGGTCTTGTGTGGGGGACGGACTCTCTTATATGAAATTAGGACGTGGTCAATACGACCATGAGTGCCGAAGAGAGAGCCCTCTTAGAATGGTTTTGGGAATGTGGCCTGGTAGATGGATCACAAAATGTAAATACATGAAGTCGATGTGTCATGATTAATAAAGAACGCAAAATGCTTCTTTATCCATAGACATATTTGAAATCATTGTCACGTGACGGGAACGATATCTATTATGGTATTTTACTCTCTAAACTTCCACACCACGTCACTTGAGAACTACCAACCTCGATAGAATTAATATGTTTCAGTCCATACTCGGTAGATGTTTAGTAGCATCAGGTTTCGAATACAAATCAAATGGAAAAAGGGCGGTGCAAATTTGAAAGAAAAAAATCTCGACCAGAACTCCCGAGCTACCTAAACAGTAGTAAGAGAATGTGCTTTACACAAAGTCTTTTGTTATTTGTTTTATATAAGTTACATTACAGTTCCTTGTCCTATGTGGACCGAAGGATGGGCGAAAATGCTGGGTTATCGAGAATGGGATTAAGAGCGAGTGTTTCTTCAGAAAGTTATTGTACTGCTCTGATATGTAGTGTTTGCTTGGGAAAGTAAACTACCCCCAAATACTCTGAAGGCAAAGAAAAAGTACGTGCTTTATAAAAGCATTTATTACATGAAACGGAAAATTAATAAATCTATATATATATAATGGACGCTTCACTCCAGCATCGTTCAACCTATCACTGTAAAAACAGACATGAATATGTTTTTGTGGAGAAGGTCTTTGTGCTATTATTTTTGTTGCAGCTCGTCATCAAGTGGCGCTACAGAATATCATCTTCTGAAACATTCAATCCACTGCCAAGCTGCCAATAGGGTCACCAAAAATGATGTCGACTTGGCTCTATCGCCAACATTTCGCTATGTATCCATTGAACCACCATTATAATGTAAGGAACGGCGTGCTTTCGAATATTACAATTTTAACATTAAATACAATCCAAAGTGATAGTAGCGTATTGCACATAAATATAAATTATTTACTCTATTTTAAGCATTCATTACAAAAAATTTATAACAGTATGTTACTGCTGCTGAGCAGAGATCAACTCAGTAAATTGTTTTGAAAAATCGACCCCAAGGGAGTTACGGAGGCATTATAAATAAAAAAAAAATCCTTTTTATCAGCTACTAGATCTACAGACTCAAAATTTAACAAATATGATTTTAAGTTCAGCTGACATGCAAAAAGCTTTTTTTTTCTTTTGTTTCATTTGCAATTCACGTAAAATCTCAACTCATTAAAAGCTTTTTTATCCTTCAATCTGTATTGTTTAATTTTCGAATTCACCCGTGCGAAGAACGGGTATACCAGCTAGTGTTGTTGTTTTTAATGCCAGCTGTCTGACGTAGTCAGATCGAGGCCCACGAAATCCATCTTGGCAATGGGCTAGATCTACGCCTGCCATTAATGTAAGCTTTGAGCCCCCATGAAGGTGATAGTACGATTTTGCTTGGTACAACACGATAGAAGGCGACACCGTTCGGACCCACTGATTTGACGAGCACGTACTCCGTGTGTACTCGGCGGGTTTTTGGTGGCATCGGGTGTCGAACCCAGGCCTTCCGGTCTGGAGTCCAATGCTCTAACACCTAGGCTACCCACGGCCCTATATATATATATATATATATATATATACACTAGAATTTTTCGAGGGGGGGAGGTCCAGGATCGAAAGTCCACTATTCTTGTATCATGCTCCAAAACGCCGCCCAACATATTATTCTGGTTTTATCGTGATTTTCGATAACAAAAAACAGTTAAAAATTAATTATTGAATGAATAATTAGCATTAATTAATAAAATTACTTATTAATAACAAATAATTAAATTTTACGTACTATAGGATTATAATCAATCGAAAAAAAACAACCAAGGGCTTTAGTGGGGGGCTGGCCCTAGTGTGCGCCCCTGGTGTAGAGTAATTTACCTGATCAGGAGCACCTCAGAAAAATTCTTTACAAAGGCATAAAACTGTCTCTAATTAAAATTATGTTGCCGACTTTGCAAAAACTGGCTATTTTTTGAAATAATTGTGCTGTTGTCTTTCATATTTCACACTTGAACGGGTTGACACATAAGGGTTTTTCGACCTGAGGCCGAGTACTGCCGGGTGGTTGAGTGCCGAGTTTTCTTTTATCAATGAATTAAATCTCTCTTTTTATGAAGTGTTTGTTGTACACATATAATGTGGCTGTGTACTAAAGTTTATTTCAAATACTGATTTCTTAATGTTGCTCGGTGTAACGCACGCGGCTCTTTTTGAATTTCTTTTACGAAGCCTTAAATCATTTATTATCTTTTTATGTTAAGCTCTTCTCATTTTCTCTTAGAAAGTAAATAATAATAAGTTTACTCATTTTAATCTCATCCTATATTTGACCTAAAATTTCTCCCTCCTTTTCGCGTGGCCCCAGTTGCCAAAGTGACATAATTTTTTTTTATTGGGGCCTCCATTATCCCGTGCACTCCAAAGAATCACACGGGGGCGAACGTAGAAGTAAGCGTGAAGCACACATCATCAAGGATTAAAACACAAACATCCATGCCTTCTCCAAAATTCAAATTCAGGCCCTATGGCACCGCAGTCAGCGTCACTAACCACTATACCGGATGGGCAGAGTAGCATAATAGCAGACTCCTGGTCGAAGTTGTTGAGTCATGGGTTCGAGTCCAGGTGCCTCTGAAAATCCGTAGTGTAGAGGGGCTCATGCACACTAAATCTACCGAAGTTCATAGGTTATTGCAGTACTTTGGCCAACTCAAATGTCCACTTCATCATCTCTGCGCGTTTCATTTATCTCTGGGGGGGGGGGATATTTCTTAACTGTTGTATGTTTATAAAATCGCTTTCGGTAGAAAAATGATGATTTATGCTAGTTTGAGTGCTATTTGAGCTCGAGCGAAATGAGGGTAAGAGTTGGTTGTTAGGCTGCTAAAGAAGTTAGATTATCTGAGTTAGTGAAGAAAATCTTTAGTCTGATTCATCGAGTAATACTGGCCAAGCCTGATGAGTGCTGTTACATCGGATGGTCTGCAAGATAATAATTATTTGTCTTAGAAATTTAAGATAAGTCCCTTGACCTTTCTTGATAATAAATTGAAAGAGGAATAAAGTTGTTGATTTTATTGCAATGGGTGATCGGTGTCTCAGACTTGCAACAACTTGACCAAGTTTCAAGTTGCATAAAACCCTCGCGTTGTTTTAAAATGGGTCGTTATTAAAATATCAAATCAATTTCGTCTATTCGTTTCGCCATTTGTGGCCACGGTAGCCTAGTAAATAAGCCGATTCTGCGACAAAATGCTGCACAGGCAATGGTCTCAATTTAATTTTAGTTATTTTTTTCTTATACTGATGGTGGCCGCGGTAGCCAAAGGGTCAAGGTATAGAACTCGTGGCTGGCGTGTCATGAGTACCACTGAAGACCCACCGTGTAGAGGCGCGATGCACGTTAAATCTGTCGAGAGCTCAAACGTCCTCCCGCTGGAGTGGTTTGGGTGTTAAGAGAGGGGGTGTCAGCTAAGGGTTCGTTCTCGTCACTTGAACAAGGTTCAAAATTGCGAGGTCTGTCGCTAAAAGCCCTCGAGTAGCTGAACTGTGCGACGTTAGTATTCTCTCACACTCTCTAACACTGATGTTTCCTTCCTGATGCTGAGTTGAGTTGTTTTTCTTCTGTGATAGTTTTTATTTCCATTTTCAATGCACAGGTGGAGATTGTTTAAATGATATTGCATAAATATTTTACAAGTTTCACACAGGATTTAGTGCTAAAAATTTTGTTTCTATAAATCAAAATAAAGTATCTTTTATATGGTTAATTTGAAATAATTTTATTTATATTGTTTGTTAGTTTAATTTACATTGAAATATTTTCGCTTTAAAAATAAATAAGAGAGTTTTTTAAAAAGAAATTATGTATGTTTAAGCATAAATGATATTTTAAATGTATTTCATAAAAAACTAAGAAAAAAACTGAAAAAATTTATGTGTTCATGATTTTAAACATGAAACCTTTGCCTTTCCCAAAGAGTTATAACTATTAATTGTAATTGTAATAATTATTCACAATCAAATTCTTTTCAACGGCAACAACATATCAAGATTTAGCCGTGTTTTACAAAAATCCTGAAGTTTGAAGTTCCAAGTAGCTTTGAAAGTAATAAAAAAAATTCAATTTTGCAGGAAAAATCTCCATTTTTTTCCATTGATACTCTAGTTTAGATTTAAGAAGGAAAGTAGCCATTCATCATAAAATGAACGGACATTTTGTATTCCTGAACGGAACGGAGTTTTAACTAAATTATTTTGAAAATAGTTGAAAAAATTATCGTTATATAAATTAATGTGATTTATTGTATTTTCTCGATTCTTGAAACTGTAAAAAAATTACAAAACCACAAAAACACTTCAAAGGCTCCTTGTGGTTTATTTTGCGTTAATATTATTTAATGCAACCATTCGCACAAAGAGAAATAACAGCCAGTTAGCTTCGTTCCTATCAGCGAAAAAGGAAATTCTACACGTTCTTCTTTGAGGAGCAACAGCCAATCAGATTCTCACACTGCTCAATAGAAATCAACAGACTTCAAACGATCTCCTCCAGAAGGAAAGGGAAAAAGGGCTCGCCCAATTTCACGACACGAGTTTCGACAGTTACGAAAACAAGCTAGAACGTGAGAAACATCCCACCCTCCCTCCTTCGCGTTTTCATAATCGTTTGGCGAAGCAAGAAACACTCGACCTTCTGTCGATCTATTTGTTTTCTTCCATCCACTCGTCATCAGTAAGGGAAGGAAAAAAATGGTTTTCTTGCCAGGAGAAACAACACACCAGAAGAAAAAGCACTCGAAAAACAAACGATTTCGAATGTGGGAGCGGAAGCCGCTGCACCCCTCGTGTTGAAGAGGGTATGCAAACAGGGTCGCCACTCCACTGGAACACGCACTCGAAATGAGATAGATGTTGGCTTTTGGAAGGGCTTCCTGTGTAAAGACTCGCCTGCGGGAACAGTAGTATCGTCTGCTGTGGACTCACCTTCATTTCACGAGTTTCTTCTCATTTTCAGACTATTCTTTTTTTTTAGGGAGGGGGATTGAATGACAATAGAGCTTCAATAATGACACTCTAACTTAGTAGAAATAATGAGAAAGGCTTACGGAACACTTGGCTCTCTAAGTTACAGGATATTTTCAGGATAAAGGATATTAAGTTAAAGGCATCTTTTTTTTCCATGTGTAACATCTTTCCTCTCGGTTGCTGGATATTTGTGGAAGTAATTTCGTGAAATGGACGGAAATGTGTAAGAAACCGGGGAAGCGCGCGCTATTTGATTTGACCAATGAGCGCGCACGGTTGCGTCGATGGACTTGGCCCCCCTGCCCCTTCATAGTTTCTTTACTAATGAAAACCTGCTTTGGGCAGGGGAGGGCTTACACACTAAAATATCGATTCCCATGTAAATTCTATGGTGCCATTTTTTTGTGATGACATGGGGTTGATATTTGGGGGATCGATAGTTCTTCTTGTTTGGTTAGGAAGTACAAGGGCTCAACCTCCCAGATGCCTCTCCCCCCCCCTGGCAGAGGAGGATTAAGGTAGTTGGAGGCCCCTGGCGGTGAAAGGTTTGAGGCCCACGGGCTTAAGAGTCGAAAACCTGAAATAGTGAAAAGAGTCGCTTACTTAAAATTCTCAAAATAAAATGTTTTGCGTCAAAGTAAAACATCGGCTAAAGGAAAAATCTGAACTGTACATAAAAAAAATTACAAATCTTATTTAAGAGCTTACAGTTTTGAAATACAGTTTGATTTCTCTTTGGCAAATTCATCAATTATTTGCACCATATCTATTTTGTCCAAAACATTTTATTCTATATATATTAGTTATTCAATTTCTCTTTTCTCCCCCAGTACTTCTTAAATTATTTTTAACACGTTTTAAAACTAAAAAAGATCATTGACCTGATGCACTCGATATCGGTATCGTTACAGAGATTTTCAAAAGTTTTTCTACATTAGGATTTCTTTTACTTATCGATAAATTTCTAGCGGGGTTTTCATTGAATCTTTGTTTTCTTTTCAATTCTTGTTCCAAGGTGACGTGGTTGGTTTGACGGTGGCCTTTGCACTCATCAAGCTTGGGGCCCCTACCAGCGCTGGGGGCCCCTGGCGGCCGCCAGGTCCGACACCCGCATAATCCGACATTGCCCCCTGGACAGCTTTTTGCCAATAGCTCGAAACCTGAGCCTCTCTCATTCGATCCCTCCGCCTCCATTGTATATTCTCACCACATTTCTTGCTCGTAGGGTCATTCCTTGTATTTTATTTCAATGTGTTTCAAACTTTTTAAAACTTTAAAAACTTTTTTGAATCTGTAATATCTTGAAATGTGTGTATTTGAGTCTTTGCTTTGAGAATTAACCACAGGTTCCCCTCCGTGAGACCCACCCATTTATCTACGTAGCTCTTTTTTGGTAGGCCTAGGGGGCCTTAGCACTAAAATATCATGTTCCCATGTTATTCTTATGGGGTTGGGTAGAAATCCCCCCCCCCCTTTGAAATTGAGCTAGGTTCTTGATATTTGGAGGTTTAATAGTATTACGTCATATCGCGAGATATATGACAAATCGACCACCTCAGGTGTACCCCCCCCCCTTCTAAAGGGCTATTTCCTTTATATCTCGAATCCTATAACCCAACCTAGTCATCCGTACCTGCCTGATTCGATAGATATACCTATGAGCTTTTTGCACATATAATTTTATTGCATTAATATCCTATATTTCCTCTCCCCACACACACACATTTCACCTTTTTAAAGTATTTTAAATTTTTTAAAATCGTCATCTCTTCGAGGATTTTTGAGTCTCTGCTTTGAAACTCGAACCATAGATTCTCCTCGTCGAGCTACATCTTTTTGTCCAATTTGTTCTATGGTAGTGGGCTGGCAGAATGCTTCGTCGCTAAAATTAAAAACCCCATGTTAATCCTATGAGGTTTGAAAGTTTGGTGACGTGATGTGCAACACCCTGAAGGAAGCACGCAAATAACATGAAATTTATTACATGCATTAGCGGAGATGCGATACGCATATGATTAGAATTTCAGGGCAGACACACATCACGCACGTCTTCGGCGCCACCTCAAAGCGCTATTTAAGGTTTGGAGATTTCAACGATTTCAAGTTCGGCAATTGTGTTTTTCTTGTGGTTTTTTCAAAAAAACGATCAGTTATGTCTCGTAGAAAACAGCGATCAGCTTTTGATCAAGTATCCGAGTTCGACAGAGGAAGGATAGTGGCCTACCGAGATTGTGGATTATCTTTCAGGAAAATCGGTAGTCGTGTTGGACGAAACCAAACAACTGTAATGCGGATATGTGACTGTTGGATGCAGGAGGGTACGACTGACCGACGTGGTCGATCGCATCCACCTCAGTGCACCACTTCGCGTGAGGACAGGCAAATTGTGCGCATGGCAGTGACGGATCACTCAGTCACATCATGAACAGTACATTGAGTCTGTAACGCATCATTCAGTGTCTGCGCGCACCATTCTACGCCGTTTACAGCAGAGTGGTCTGTCCGCAAGACGTCCATTGTGTGGTCTATCCTTGGCGCGGAACCATAGACGTTTCCGCCGCCAATGGTGTGATGAAAGAAGGATTTGGGCGGCAGAATGGAATGAAGTTGTCTTTATTGACGAGTCCCGCCTCTGTCTGCAACACCACGATGGTCGGATTCGAGTCTGGACACAACGTGGAGAGAGGATGCTGAACAGCTGCGTTATGCACCGCTACACTGGTCCTGCACCGGGTATTATGGAATGGGGCGATGTTGGATATCACTCTCGCACTCCTCTAGTACGCATTGCTGGTACTTTAAATAGCCAGAGCTACATCGCCGAAGTGTTGGAGCCAGTTGTCCTTCCTTACCTTCAGGGCTTGGACACAGCCATATTTCAACAGGATAATGCACAACCACACGTGGAACGCATTGTCCAAAGGTTCTTCGTCAATCACCAGATTGAATTGCTTCCCTGGCCGGCTCGCTCTCCGGATCTTTCGCCGATAGAAAACATATGGTCCATGGTTGCTCAACGATTGACTCAGATTACACCCCCAGCTGCCACACCAGATCAACTTTGGCAACTTGTAGAAACTGCTTGGTCTGCTGTACCCCAAGAACACATCTACAGTCTCTTTGAATCAATGCCGAGGCGTCTGGCAGAGGTGATCTCCAACAATGGCGGCTACTCTGGCTACTGATTCTGGCAGGAACCACACTTCACAGAAGTCTATAAATTTAATCATTTGATACTAGGTCAACATGTTATCTACAAAATAAATTTTGTTGTACTATCTCTTGTCTTTCTTGATGTTGCATTTACGGTGGCCAGCAGTGTACTTGGGGAATACCCTCACCTTTGCTTAGTTCGGCGTTATCTATGTTCGTTCCCGACATTGATGCCTCTCCCCCGAGGAGTTAGTTTCGTTCCTTCCTTACCTCCAACCCATTTGCACCTACAGGCCCTAGGACTAGCTGTGTTCGATTTGTCTCCTCTACCAATAGGATGGGTTTCCAGTTGCTAGATGCCCCACTACTATTTTATTTAAATCGCAATA